>JAODAL010006498.1:0-133004 GCA_025379985.1 Phyllomedusa bahiana | reverse complement strand
TAGAGCATTGCAAGTTCAGGTTATGGAGGCATTTTGTCTAAAATCATTAGTGGAAACCAGGTGCAATAGTAGACAGAGATGAGGGAGGAAATGTAAGGGGGTGCAGCACTGTGGAGAGATTTATGAGTGAAAATAATTAGTTTACGTTGTATTCTGTACTCTATGGGCAACCAGTGCAGTGACTGGCGCAGGGTAGAGGCATCAGTATTGCGGCTGGAAAGAAAGATGAGCCTGGCTACTGCATTCAGTACAGATTGGAGTTTATAGAAAGAGAGATAAGCAAGTGTATTCTTCTTACCCTTCGTTCCAGTCTTAGGACCACATTTTGATTTGTGCGATGAGCCCTGGCCCTACCCCTTAAACACAAATGCGTAACTTGAAGCTCATGGACCCTGGTACAAAAAGTGAAATAGGGGCCCGCACCACCACGTCCTATTCACAGTACTGGTGTCATCTTATGTCGCAGAGGGACTTTTGGGCCCCTTCCGGCTACAGGGTCTGGTAGCAACTGCTACCTTTGCACCCCCTGTAGCTACGCTCTTGCTTAAACAGTACATAACATTTACAGTTTGCATAAAACAAAGAGTTCTAAAATCACATTGAACAGTTCACTGTTCAACTACAGTCACCTAATCTAACAATTTTTATTCCACCCAGAGATTGGACTTCCTAAAGAAAACCTCACAAGTTTCAAGATGTTCTAGAACATATATTCGTTTGTAGCATAATCAAAGTAAGATACTTTTGTCAAATGCAAAATTATCCTTTAATCCTCTGAGAAATTGCTACGGACACCATGCTGTGCCCAAGCATCCTACCACCCTCAATCTTCACCATAAAGATTTTCTAGCTGCAGTTGCTTGGCTGAATTTTATCATAGGACTTTATAAATAAACTAGTTTGTACCTTAACTCTCTGCATGGGCTACATTTTGAAAATATTTTGGTACATAAGAAGCAATTGATAGGAGTAGGAATAAAATCTGCGTAATTTGAGGCAGATTGAAAGGAGGTTCATTATATGAATTAATTGCAATTAAAATACTTGAAAATGAAGCATCGAGGATCCACCATTTTTAATCTTTTTTTTTTTTTTTTTTAATCAAAAAGAGTCCTTCTCGGCAATATCCAATTAAAGCGTTGACAGCTCGGCAGCTCAGATTGGTGAAAAATAAAATTAAATGGGATCTCTTGCTTATTTGTTTTTACTGCCTTCCCTTCGTTTCGTAGGAACAGATGGGCTTGAATGGGCTCAGGGAGCCGGAGTTTCCTTGGTAACAAGGCCTAAGCATCATTACAGGCCAGAGGCTCTTTTCCTTTCTACCTCTGATGTAGGAGAAGAGAATTAGGGGTTATTTTGTGTACATGATACAACATGGTAGAAAAGCCTTAGGTTGCCTGCAATAAAGTCTACACGGCTAGACAGGTTCCTCGTTAATTTCCAATCTCTTATTTATAAACCGATCATTTTAATCATTATACTGTCTCACGCTGAATGTGGCAGCGCCGTATAACTGGTGATAGTTGGTAAATTTTTAATTTTGTCTACAAAAATAAAAGTAAAAGTGCTTGTGGTATATATAATTTAGATGAAAAATGTAAATGGCTGCTTGTATATATTTTTGTGCAAATAAAGTTGTGCAGCAATGCACCAAGCATCGGGGAGAACACATTACTCTTACTATGCTATGGGGCCTGGCCGAAAAAAAGGGTCTGGCTTAAACGAGGGTGCTAACAGAGCCGGACCTTTACAGCCAACTACAGGCTCCCACTTCCTAGTGAGGCTGTGGGCAGTTCTACAGCTTCATGCTCCCACTTCCTGGTCAGGCTGTGGGCATTTCTACAGCTTCAGGCTCCCACTTCCTGGTCAGGCTGTGGGCATTTCTACAGCTTCAGGCTCCCACTTCCTGGTTAGGCTGTGGGCATTTCTACAGCTTCAGGATCCCACTTCCTGGTCAGGCTGTGGGCAGTTCTACAGCTTCAGACTCCCACTTCCTGGTTAGGCTGTGGGCATTACTACAGCTTCAGGATCCCACTTCCTGGTCAGGCTGTGGGCAGTTCTACAGCTTCCACCTCCCTCTTCCTGCTCACGCTGTAGGCAATTCTAGAGCTTCAGGCTCCCACGTCCTGCTCAGGCTGTGGGCAGTTCTACAGCTTCATTCTTCCACTTCCTGCTCAGGCTGTGGGCGGTTCTACAGCTTCAGGCTCCCACTTCCTGCTCAGGCTGTGGGCAGTTCTGCAGCTTCAGACTTTCACTTCCTGGTCAGGCTGTGGGCGGTTCTACAGCTTCATGCTCCCACTTCCTGGTCAGGCTGTGGGCAGTTCTACAGCTTCAGTCTCCCACGTCCTGCTCAGGCTGAGGGCAATTCTACAGCTTCAGGCTTCCACTTCCTGCTCAGGCTATGGGCAGTTCTACAGCTTTATGCTCCCACTTCCTGGTCAGGCTGTGGGCAGTTCTACAGCTACATGCTCCCACTTCCTGCTCAGGCTGTGGGCAGTTCTACAGCTTCAGGCTTCCACTTCCTGCTCAAGCTATGGTCAGTTCTACAGCTTCATGCTCCCACTTCCTGCTCAGGCTGTGGGCGGTTCTACGGCTTCAGGCTCCCACTTCCTGGTTAGGCTGTGGGCAGTTCTACAGCTTCAGTCTCCCACTTCCTGGTCAGGCTGTGGGCAGTTCTACAGCTCCAGGCTTTCACTTCCTGCTCAGGCTATGGGCATTTCTACAGCTTTATGCTCCCACTTCCTGGTCAGGCTGTGGGCAGTTCTACAGCTTCATGCTCCCACTTCCTGGACAGGCTGTGGGCAGTTCTACAGTGTCAGGCTCCCACTTCCTGGTTAGACTGTGGGCAGTTCTACAGCTTCAGGCTCCCACTTCCTGGTTAGGCTGTGGACATTTCTACAGCCTCAGGCTCCTACTTCCTGTAGACTGTGGGCATTTCTACAGCTTCATGCTCCCACTTCCTGGTCAGGCTGTGTGCATTTCTACAGCTTCAGGCTCCCACTTCCTGGTCAGGCTGTGGGCAGTTCTACAGCTTCAGGCTCCCACTTCCTGGTCAGGCTGTGGAGGTGAACCCAAAGGAGATGTTAGGGTCTGACTTAAATAGGTAGTCTGACAGAAGAATGTGGTGCCTGGCAGGGAAGATGGGCTCTGGCTGAAGAAGGTTGGAACTGGCTGAAAAAGGGGTTAGCCTGGCATAAGCAGATGCCTGGCATAAGGTGCTTGGTCATAGCTTAATAATGTTTTAATAAAAGTGAAGCTTTTAATATACCTCATTGGAGTGGTTGCCAGATATATTTTTGTCTGTGGAATCATGATATGCAGGTATCTGGATGGCTTCCATGCACCTACCAACAAGTTCATCTTAATTGTAGGACATGTGAGTGAGCTGACTACCATTTGTCTCCTATCCCTAGGTCAGAACATAATTGTCTTATTAGTGGATGTCTGTCCACTGGGCCACCCACTGATCAAGAAAACAGCGCGTTATGAGTGGGGCCGCGACCTGCACATTGGGCTGGTGGCACACTCGTGTGTCTCCAGCCATAGCCCCTGCTCCCTTGTACTCACCTCTCCACACCCCTGCTTCCCCGTGCATCTGTGTCTGCCGGTGGTAATTGGCTAATTGCCAGGCGCTGACCCTATATCCACTGGCCACTCCCTATGTCTCTGCCAGATCTGTTGTGCTCATTCCCTTACAGAAAGCAGTCTACCATGTTTGTAGTCTACTGTGTACCAGATCCCTTGCCTCCATCCACTGACCACATTTGCCTGTCACCTGCCTTGAACTTTCTCCCTATCCCCGACTATGAGTTTTCTTTACTATTGTGTACCACGCTGCACCCCACCTGCCACTGCAAGCAAGTTGCATCAGAGGTAGCAACCTGTGTGTGTCCCAACACATAGGTCCAATCTGCATTGTGGTGGGCTCTGGGGAAAAATAGGAGGCATCTTAGATTCCACTCCCTGGTGTGGCTTATACTACCACTTGCAGTGGTCCAGAGGAGCCACATCCTAGCTGGCCATTGCACAGTGGTAATGGAATCCCTATAGAAATGGAGAGGTGGACAAGCATGGTTTTGTCACTCCATTTGCTGTCTATTTGAATGCTGAAGACACCTGAGTACAGCTCCCAGTTATTTTCAGCTGTCCTAACGACAATGAACAGAGCTCAATATTTCTTCTCCACAAAATATGCTGAGGCATCACTGGTGTGGTGAACCTGTACAGATTGTGGAAAAATGCCACTACCGAGCTGTGCAATGGCCCCATGTTTTAGGGATTCAATCCCCTTTAAAAGGAACTTGTTTTATTGCTGTAATTATTGTATTGCTTAAAGCCCTTCCATTGAAGGAGATGCTGCAAAGTGTATTACTGTATTTTCATGTTGTGACAAAATGGCACCATGAAGTCATGGGGAAAGGAGCAGGGGCCAGCATGGTAAGTGTTCCTAGTCTAAGTGACAATATGCCACTGGTATACTGGTTGGAAATTAGGACAACCAAGAATTCCGGGGGGCCTGCTGAGTGAAAAGAGCCAAGGCTGTAAGGAGACAAGAATACTGTGGGGCCGTGGAGAGTACAATCTCTCAAATCCTCAAAGTAGCAGTGAAGAGCAAATGGAGAACAATTTAGGCCAGAGGACTCTTAGTACAGAAGGATATCTACTGACATACGTACTATCAGTTTTAATTAAGTGACTAAGACTGTGACAGTAAAATATCTGTGGGATTCAAATTATTAATCACTGTAAGTTTATCCCTAGGGGAAAAAAAAACTTTTACAAACTGGTGCTCCACTTGGTCTGGGAGACACCGAAGAAACCGTCATTGAAGTGGCCTTTATGAGGTCTCCTGGGGTCTCACCAGGACTCTCTTTTTAGTGGCGATAATCTGGTGTACAACCCTTGCATGCTGAAACCCAAGAAATGTTAATAGTTTAATCAAGTAGACAGATTGTTACTGGCCAATTAGATTAATGTTGAGAAAAATTTACTAATTTTGCAATACAATCTTTATATATGAAGACTATCACATAATCATATTGCTAAGCTTCTCTAAAGAAAAAACTCAATTTGCCCATCTACTTGCTTATGGTTTGAGAAATGGCATAAATTTACTTTACTTTACTGTACAGAACTGAAAGAAGTCTTATGATTTATTACATCATCCATCAACAATATGTATGTTCTTTATATCAAAGGTCTTTAGGAACAAACACAAGGAACACAAGATGGATGTTACTGTTGAGCAAATCTAATGTTTAATTTAGGTGCACCTTAGTTAATTTCTACCACAGTATCATATACAACAATGCTGGCCTGGAAGAGTTAAGTGACTGTGAGTACCAGACTCTCCTGGCACAAGGGAAGTAGAGACATATTACTAGTGTCTGGCACAGAAACTGTGTTGTGAGAGGACCACCAGTGATACTGTCCCTCTTAAAAATAACCAAGATTTGTGCCTTTGTGATTGTTACTGTAAGGCCTCGTTCACACGGCTTATTTCTCTGCGGATTGGCGCCGTACTCCGCGCTGGATTTGCGCTGCAGTATGGCGCCAATCCGTCGGAGTAATTACGGTAATCCACTGCTCTCATAGAGAACAGTGGATTCCGTCGCTCCTCCCCGCTCGGCGAATCCGCCGCGGGGGGAGAAAGTGACATGTACATTATTTACGACGCGGATGCGCCGTAGATAATGACAATCTATGGGGCCGGGGAGCGGGGGCCCCGCCGTGCTCCGGCCCCACCCCCGTCCCGCCCCTTATTCAAGCTGGATTTGTGAGCGCAATCCGGCTCACAAATCCGTCGGGAATAAGCCGTGTGAACACGGCCTAACCGTCAAGCTTTAGTGTCTCATCAGAGTAAAGCCCACTTCTGTTCCATCTGCAAATCCTATTTTTTTGCTGCACCATTTACTCATACTAAAATCCACCCACAAGGGTAAAAGGGATTGTCTCACTATAGATATTGATTGCATATCATGAAGATATGCTATTAATTTCTGATAGTTGTGGGTTCCATCTCCTGGACCTGCACCTTGAGACGGAGCTCCGAAGCCTCTGGGTACAACCAAGTGTACCACTATTGATTCCAATGGGTGAGTCTTGACCATCTCTTCATTCAAAACAGAGGCTCAGTTTTGTTGTTTGTTCTCGAGATAGGTGCAAGCCCCAATGGTGGACCCTCTATCTATTAGACATTGATGTAATTTCCTGTTGATATGCCATCAATGTCTACAGTGAGATAACCTCTTGAAAAATACACCTCACATGACCTGGCCCCTAACAAGGCATCTGCTTCTGAAATTGCAGTATCTTCTAGGCAGAGGAGGAGACTGCATTGCTCAACTTGCTTAGCATCTCCTCTGAGAAAAAGAGAAGACACTGAAGCTTCGGGGAAAGCAACTCACCACACCAGGGATTTCCCTGCTTATCCAATGGAGAAGAGATAGAAGCAAGTCTAGGCATACATGTCCACCTCCACACATTCACTGTCATGGACACAATGACGCAATTGAAATGAAACAGCAGGTGGTGCTGTTCTCACATTATAACTAAAATTTCTAGTGATAGGATCATCCTTGTTAAAAGGTGCAAATACAAACTATGTTCATTATTAGGGGCTGGATTTAAAGGGGTTGTCTCACTATAAGGATTGCTTTTAAGTTAAAGATCTTGTAAAAACAAGTCACTTTGCAATATGTGTCCATTAGCAGTGTCCTACCTATTCCTAGATATCCCCTCTTGTATGAGTTGCATCAGCTCCTCAGGTTGCTATAGCTACAGACCTACTTAATCTATCCTGATAGGCTGCCAGCACTGGTTGCTATAGCTGCAGACCTGGCTTCTACTGCAGCCTAGTGGAAGCCACTAAACACGCTCCTGAATTCAAAGTGAAATCAAGAAAACAGGTCTGAGGTAAGATGAATCAATGTAGTGAGACAACCCCTTTAACTATATTCAATACATTTTGGGGAACAACCCCTTTAAAAGAAATGAAACCTCAACAACTTTCTAATTTACTTTGTGCTTTTAAGGGGTTGTCTCACTACAAGGATTGCTTTTTATTTTAAAGGTCTTGCAAAAACAAGTCACTTTGTAATATATGTCCATTAACAGTGTCCTACCTATTCCTAGATATCCCCTCTTGAATGGGCTGCATCAGCTCCTCAGGTCACTATAGCTACAGTCCTGTTCGATCTCTCCTGATAGGCTGCCAGTGCTGGCTGCTATATCTACAGACCTGGTGTCCTCACTGCAGGACAGTAGTAGCCAGTAAATTCAAAACTGAAACTGAGAAAACAGGACTGAGGTAAGATGAATTGATGTAGTGAGACAACCCCTTTAATTCTTTTCCATAACCAGCATCTATGCTTGCTGCAAGTGAATGGAAGTAGTCTAAAAACCCAACCTATTCATGTTCTGCTACCACCACAGAACTGTGGTATGTTGTAATGAATCCTACACCTTGCTCATGTGGACATGGTCAAAACAGGTTTTCAGTATCAAAAATGTTTCTATTTACAGATAGTGATGGGCAGAGGTAAAGAATTTTCACTTTTTTAAAGTATACAATGACAAGGCTTTATTTAAATTAAATTACAAGTTAAACAATTTGAAAAGCACATGGAAAGATGGTGACAATGATGTTGATAGAAATACCTTAAATTTGTCTGGTTAAAAAAAAATCTGGTTAAAAATGTGGCACTGGGGTCAGGGAGGGTCAAAATAGAAACAAGACTGAATGTCTACCTAGCCGACCCCTGTCACAGTCGCTCCCGGTGATCCACTCCTCTTGATGCAAGGTATTCATCCCTACAGAGAGGCTCCAGCATGTTGGGACAAGAATGCGATAGCTGAGAGGAGTGGATCGCCAGCAGCGACAGTGGTGAGGGCCAGCTAGGTAAGTATTTTTTTTTGTTTGTTTTGGGTCTCCCTTTCCCTAATTACTTCTTTTTTTGGGACGATCGCTTCAAAGTAAAGTCTTTTATGGGTCTAATTTTTTAAACTTATACCCAGACTGTACACAACACTCAAGATCCAAACCTTACCCTTAGGGATCATGTAGGCAGTAAATACATGGACCCTGCATAGCGTCACTATGGTAGTCCCCGGAGTCAATTGCTAAGCTCTTATCAATCGACTCAAAAAGCCATTAAACCTTAACAACCGGCTTAATGACTGTTAGCGACTTCACAACGCAGTAAGCTATATGTCCCCCAGTGAAGGTAATAGGGTGCCCCAGAAAGTTATATGTCTTTCAGTAGGTGGATATATAGTTTATATGTCCCCTAATAGGTAGGTATATAGGTTATATGTCTCCCAGTGGGTATATAGGCAGGTTATAGGTCCCCAAGCAGGTGTATAGGGAGGTTATATGCCCCCCAGTTGGTATATAGGAGGGTCATATGTCCCCCAGTAAGGACATAGGCAGGTTATAGGTCCCCCAGCAGGTATTTAGGAAGGTTATAGGTCCCCAGCAGGTATATAGGCAGGATTTAGGTCCCCCAGCGGGTATATAGGCAGGTTATAGGTCCCCTAGTAGGTATATAGGTAGGATATAGGTCTCCCAATAGTTATATGAGTAGGTTAAAGGCCCCCCAGGAGGTATATAGGTAGGTTCTAGGTCACCCAGAAGGTATATAGGCAGGTTATATGTCCCCTAGCAGGTAGATAGGGCTAATTTAAAAAAAAAAAAAAAACTAATAGTACTCACTTTTCCCCCACTCACTGAACCTGTCGCTGCTCCTGGTCCTCCGCACAGGCTGCGTGACGTCATCAGGCCCTGCACTCAGCGTGATGAAACTCTCATGCTGCCTTTGCTGTGTACTCTGGCGAACCACAAGCAGGGAGCGTACGCTCTCTGTGGAGCAGAAGCCTTCAAATGTATGTGCGTCCAAAGGGTAAAAGTTAGTGCCCGTCGTCATCGCCGATCGCCAAGGTCCCAAGCCGATAGCTTAGCGATTGGTATCAACTTGGGACCTTAACAGTCGACGGCAGATGGCGGCGGTGCCGGGGACTACACTATGGATCTGTAATATGGTTGTTTCAAAATCAGTTTTTGCTCCTCACAATCTGTCTATTATACAGCATGTAATAGAGCTCTTCTCACAATGTCTAGCACCCTCTGCAGCCTTTACTTTGCCTTTTCAGAGATGTCCTCAGCTGACAAGACAATAAAAACCTAATTAACAAGCACTGACAGAAATGTTAGGATCAGCGCCCTTAGAGCATGGTCGCACAGCTGCTTCTTTACTCCACAGCAAATCCACAAATCACAGACACCATCTGACACACAACCATGTGTAATAACTAAACACTGTAACTCATGAGACATCACTCAAATAAATGTAAGTTATTTGAATACTTACCTAAGTTTTTCAGATCAAGTTGAAGAAAAATTATGGAATCACTCTGTAATTTATGTATTAAAAAAAAAGGAGACAAATCTAAAAAGCGCAAAGTGGTCTGCAAGCAAAAAGGGGAAGACTTACTTAGGACTTGACTAAGTGAAAAGAGAGCTGTCCGTTGAATCAATGTAAATGGTTATGAAAATCCAATAAGAAGATGTTGGTTGTATGAAATCAGATGTGGGTATAACATACACAATGGAGTCTCATTATTATGACTAGAGATGGGCGAATTTCTAAAAAATTCGATTCGCTAATTTTGCCGGATTTTCTGAAAAAATCGAATCACGTTAAAAACATCTATTTCCTGGACGCAGAGAGCCTGTAGGGTGCTGTATAACATTGTGCCATGCTTAAATATGCAGAGGGAGCTTGGTTTGGTCTTCATACAATGCTGTGTTTTAGTATGACACGCACATGACTGCCGCCGCTATTAGAATTGCTTCACTCTAAAATTCCCTGGGCACTTAAGATGGCAAAACTGACCAAAAAACTGAAGCGGGAATGCAGCCTGATAAAGTCATGGCAGCGCCAGCTGGAAAAAAAACAAGCTGAGGGCTAAGATCCTACCATAGCGTCAAAGAACACAGTAGTAGGATACTGGTGCCGCCACAGATCGTAGCACAGTAAGGGGACGATGGCAATAGCCACGCCAGGGAGCAGAATCTAAGCAGGTCACGGTTTCACCAGAGCCCGCCGCAAAGCAGGATGGACTTGCTGTGGCGGGAGTCTACCAGGTCATTACCCCTGACGTGAATTGCTTGCGGTGGCAGCTGAGGTATAGCGAGGTACAAAATCGTAAGGAAAACTCAGAGTCAGGGACAAGCGTAAGGTCAGGACAACCGCCAAGGATCGTGGTCAAGGGATGGAGGCAAGAGGTACGGTACACAGATATGACAGACAAGGCTCAAGGAAGAGGCGGAGGCGGTTTTTCCTGTCTGTAATTTGGACAAGCTATTCACATTCTTCATACTGAAGAAGCTCATCCTAAGCCAGTTTTGCAGCATTTGCTTTTGCGTCACTATTCCAGTTTTGGACTAAATTCCATCACTAATGGCACCGAATGCCAAATAAGCACCTAAAACATTCCCTGTAGTTTGGGTCTCCTTCAATTCCATACGCTGCATTTGAACAAATTGGTTTCACGCAGAATCTGGATTCAAACTACCACGTTTATACTTCATAATAAACAACGTTGAAACTTTTTTAGGTAGTAATGAAGAAGCTTATGGAGGTAGAATTGCCTTGGCCAGAAATGGTATCGGAACGTAGCAAACTGACTACCGAGGATTTCTCTATAGTACTTGAGTTTGTCCTCCCTCTCAGCAGCTGGAAAAAAGGCTCTCATTTTGGATCGGTAGCGAGGGTCCAAGAGGGTGGAGAGCCAGAAGTCATCCCTCTGCCGGGATGGTGACTATTCGGCTGTCACTAGCCAGAAAATCAGCATGCTGCGGGCCATGTGCGCAAGTGACTCTGAGGGACTCCCTGCCTCCATCTCCACTGTATACTGCCATGGTGCTTGCGGGTCATCTGCCTCATCTTCCTCATCTCCACAGCTGCTCCTGCTCCTCCGCTCCTGTCACCTGGGTAGAAAAACCACTCATTTCCCCAGACAATGCTTGTGCTCCAATGTCCTCCTCCTCCTCCTTCTCCTCCTCCAGTTCAGTCCCCACAGTCGGTCCAACATGTGCAGGCTGGAATTCCAATGGGTGGAAACATCGCATATCAGTGTGTGTTGGAGGAGGCCATTCTGCCGCTGCAACTGAGGAGGGTGTGCCTGGCTTTGTAGGAATGGATGAAGTGCATGCACAGTTTCCTGGCCGTTTTCAGAACCTTCTGAAGATCGGTGGAAGACTTCAGGAACCTTTTCACAACCAGATTGAACACGTGCGTCTTGCAGGGTGCATGGACCATCCTCGGTGCAGCGCGGACACCATGTTCCTCCCATTGTCCACCATGGTTCTGATTTGAAGTTGGCGCGGAGAAAGCCACAAATTGATTTCTTGCTGCATGTCGAGGAGCAGTTGCTCCCCTGTGTGACTTTGTTCGCCGAGGCAAGCAAGGTGTAGAACTGCATGACACCGCTGTGCCCTACACATGTGGTATGATGGAGCAGCACTTGTGGAGGCTGAGATGGTGGTGGTGGTGGAGGAGGCGGACATTGGGCAGGAGCAGCACTTTGACAATGAGGAGGAGAAAGTGCCGTCTCCTGTCCAAGTTTTTGGTGTGGCTGGGCAGGAAGCACATTCACCCAGTGGGACGTAAAGGACATGTACTGTCCCTGACCGTAGTTACAGCTCTACACGTCCTCACTGCCGTGCACCTTGGAACAAACCGATAAGCTCAAGGACTGGCCCACCTTCTGTTATACATAGTTGTGAAGGGCTGGTACTGCCTTTTTGGAAAATAAATTACGGCTTGGAACTCTCCACCTAGGCTTGGCACAAGCCATTAGTTCTGTGAACGGTGCAGAGTCCACCATTTGGAAATGGAGGAACTGCAGTACCAACAACTTGGACAGGAGTACGGTCAGCTTCTGCACCTTAGAATGGTTGGACGCATACTGTTGTCTCTTTGCAATCGCCTCGCTGGCACCATGAGTAGCGAGGAGCAGGAGCATCTGGACCGGGAGATGATGTCAAAGAGAAACAGCTCCCTTCTGCAAAGGTGGTGTAGCCTTGACTGGCTGAAATGGCATGCGTGCCACTGGGTGCTGCTGCTGCTGTTGCTGCTGCGGCAGGATGAATCACCACATCTGAGCCACGTTTCTCCCAGGAGAACGGATGGTAACGCTGCATGTGTTGACGCAGGGCCGTGGTGCCAATGTTAGCTCTCTGGCCACGCTTTACTTTCTGCTCACAGATTCTACATATACCCATATTTGGCTCCTTCAGTGTCTTAGAAAAGAACTGTCACACTGCCGAATAGCTGATTTTACCGCCAATGCTCCGCACTGAGCCCCTGTGCTGCTACTTTCTTGGACCTGCAAAGCAAATTTTCTACCCTGTGGCCGTTTGGCTCCTGACCTCACACTGCTGCTACCCTGCTGACTGACGGTCACGCTGCCCACTTGCTGGCTGCGCCACTGCCTGAATTGCAAGCTGATGCCCTCTTCTCCTGACGATAATGAAGCCCTTGCTTCACCCGGCTCCCAAGTGCGGGCGGCTACATCATCATCAATTATTGTTTGATCTTCACTGCTGTCCTCTTCAATGGTCTTGGTATGCAGAGGCTGACCCTTCCCAACATGACCTCCCATGCTGCTCTCCACATCCATACTTTGAAGCCTACTGCAAGAAGCAGGGGATATTGGCCCCATTTCTTCGCTGCCAAGTAGCTGCTGACTGTTCTCCTCAAATTGTTCATCCTCGCTGTATAGTTGCACTGAGACCAGACCAGATCTCTGGCTGAGGGAACCGGACGGGACAGAGGCGGGTTGAGGACAAGTGAGAGCCGCTGAGCTGTTCCCGGGCCATGCCAACTAATGGCTGTGTCTGATGTTCCCACCGACTCTTGGCTGGGGTTGTCAGATGTCATCTGGAAGAAGTGGATGACCTAGTCAACCAATAAAGAACCCTTGGGTTGCTGGTCAACACACGGGCCGTAGATGCACCAGCAGTTCTGGCCTCACGAGTGAACCCCTTCTGCGACGTCCCCTTATGTTGCTGGACCTGTGCTGCTCCAGGAATGTTTGTGCCCTCCCACTGATGTAAAAGCCTGCCACCTTCTGTCTGAATACTGTTTTTCAATAATGTACAGACTCTGTTTAATGAAGTTTATCTGTTATATCATAAATACACATCTCGGGTGTTTGACCCCAAATGAACTTGTATCAAGTTAGTAGTCGGCATTCATAAAAACTTTATAACTTTATTCTATGAACTTTTTAAAAAAGGCATACATACATCCGTTTTTCCTCGGCATTAATGCAAAAATTTAGCAACATTAGTAGTAGGATACTTAGGTTTTAGTTGCGGCGGTCTGCCGTTCAGCAACAATGTCCATAAGACCTTCCCGGTCTTAATTCCCGCGGGGTTTCCTAGGAGGGACGCCAGGAGCTCGGGCTAGGCAACGTCATACGCGACGTTTCGAGACAGGAATGTCTCTTTCTCAAGCTTTGCGAAACAACGATGTGGGCATTCCTTTTAAGGAATGCGCCCTCAACAATAAAAACAACACAATAAAACAAACGAGCGCTGCATCTACTTAAAAGAACACCTTAAGGCTAAGATTTTCATTAATCCCTTTTAGGTGCAGTGATCCATAGAGTGTATCCAAAAGGCCCCCTCTCTGCAATAGTTTTCTAAAAATTTCTGTGGGCTCACAAGTAACCCTTTCCATAATACACCATTTCAATTCGGCTAAACTTTTGTCGCTCATTCACCAGTGGCGGGCTAGAGAGGTTTCCCCGTATCTATTGCCCTCTCTCTAATAATACCCTCTTTTTTCATATATTGGCGGTAACCGATCTATGTTCATTAAGACTAATTTTTTCTGCCTGTGGTTTGCCCTATGTACGTTTCCCACATGGGCATTTAATCATGTACCAATTATGGCTATCACATGTATGGAAGCCACGGATTTTAACTGGGGACCCTTTTGTAGGATGTGAAATATGATCTCCTTTTATAATGGAGGAACAATTTTGGCAGTGTAGGCGCGCAAAGGTGCCAGACCGTGTGGATTTTATACGCCCATCTAATCTACTCTTTTTTGCAATGTGGATCTAATTAAATTTTTGGCCCCAAAGGTTTTTCCTTTCCTAAAAATCCATTTAGGGTCTTTTTAAACAGAAAATCCAAAATTTTGGGGTTGGAATTGTAGTATTTTCCATTTTTAAGAATAGTCTTTTTTAAATTTTAAAATTGAATGGGCATCATATGTAGATATATAAGCGAATGCTTATCATCCTTCTTAATTTAGTTTTAACAGATCCATGCGAGGTATACCTCAACTTCAAATCCCCCCTTATAACTTCAGCCCTATCATAGCCACGCTCAACAATTTTTTAACAAGTTTTTCCATATTTTTTTAAAAAATTTTCATCGTTTTAAAAAATTCATCTGGCCCGTATAAAATGCGATCTAAAAAATGCCTTTAAAAGTTTGTGGGGATGCTGGTATTTTTGTGTAGCAAGTTGTTGCAGTCTGTCATTTTTTTTAAAAACGTGGGCTAAGTGTATTACTACTATTATCTTTTTTCACCAATAATCCAGGTATTAAAACCCATCTCTACTCTTAGTGATAGAAAATTTAATGGGGGGTTGATTGGTTGATCCCCATCACAAATGATCTAACTTATGTCTACCCGACCAGGGAGGAAGGGCGTCGTCGACGTATCTGGCCCCGATGTGACTCGATGGTTAGAGGGCCTTTCTGACAAATTCTTTTTTCAAGTATTGCTATATAGTGGCATATGCTAGGGGTGCCGGTGAGACCCATGATGTTTCCCAAAGTAGTTAAAGGAAAAAAACGGATCCCCAAACCTGAAAAAATTTTTGAGTAAGGATCAAATCCAACAACTGCATTAAAAAAGTGATTTCTTATTGGAAGTTTGGGGCGAGGCATAAAGCCTCTCTCACTGCCTGAAACCCCTTTTACATATGGGATACTTGTGAAAAAAGGACCGACATCCCCAAAATGCATAAATAAGTACCTCCGTACAATCAATGCCCCCTACAGCTCTCAGGAATTGGCCCCGTGTCCTGCAGATTTTTCTGATCCCTTCCTTACTCTTTTGTAAGTAAGAATCTGATACAAACCCCCAGGGTTTAACTAGACCCGATCCCCGGGCACGATGGGGCCCTCCGGGGGGGGATTGAAGGGACTTATGGATTTTTGGTACCATATATAGGATAGGGACTCTGGGGGGTTTGATTTAGTTAGAAGTTTTTTTTTACGTTCGTCTATGATCCTGCATTTAAAAGCCTCCGAAAAAAAACATTTTCAATTTTCCAATAAATTTTCTCAGAGGGGTCTGTTTGTAATTTTTTTTTAAACCACTGGGTCCTAAAGGTTGGACACGGCCTTTGGGTAGTTACTTTCAGTACCATAATAATGAAGTCCCCGACTCCCCAACAACTTGCTAAAAAAAAATAGCCAGCATCCCCCACAAATTTTTTAAAAGGCATTTTTTAAAATCGAAAATTTATGGGGCCCAGACGAATTTGTTAAAGGGGATGAAAATATTTAAAAAAATATGGAAAAACTTTTTTTAAAAAATTTTTTTTGAGCTTTGGCCCTTATTTTAGGGCTAAAAGTTTTTTAAGGGGTTGGGATTTAAAAGTTGTAGGTATCCCTCGCAGGGACGTTAAAAACAAAAAGATTAAGAAGGATGAAAAGGATTGCTTATATATCACATTTTGATGCCCATTAAATTTTTTAAATTAAAAGATCTATTTTTAAAAAAAAATTGGAAAATACTAAAAAACCCGACCCAAAAATTTTGGGAAATATCTTTTTTAAAAAAGCCCCCCAAATGGTTTTTTGGGGGGAAAAGGGAAAAATCTTGGTTTAAAAATTTAATTAGACCCGACATTGCAAAAAAGAGTAGTTTAGAGGGGGGGGGGTTAAAAAAATCCACAGGGCGGCGGGCCCCACCTTTGGGGTGCCTAAAATCCCAAAAATTTTTTCCTCCATTATAAAAGGAGACATATTTCACTCCCAAAAAAGGGGCCCCCAAAGTTAAAACCCGTTGGTTTCCCTTTAATTGTGATAGCCATAATGTGGTGTAAGGGTTTTAAAAAATCCCCCATGGGGGAAAGACCGTCCCTTGGGGAAAACCAACTTGCGGTAAAAATTTTTCTTAAGAACCCCCATGATGGGTTTTACCCCCCAATATTTTGAAAAAAGAGGGTATTATTAGAGAGGGAGGGCAATAGATAGGGGGAAACCTCTTAGCCGCCACTGGGGGAATGGGGCGAATATTTTTCCCGGAATTGGAAATGTGTTTTTTTTTTTGGAAAGGGTTTACTTGTGAACCCGACGGGGAAAATTTTTTAAAAAACTTTTGCAGAGAGAGGCATTTGGATACACTCTATGGATTCATTTGTACCTAAAGGCATTAATGTAAATCTTAGTTTTTAAAGGTGTTCTTGTAAGTGTTTGCAGCATCGTTGTTTTTTTGGGTGTTTTTTTTTTATTGTTGAGGTGCATTCTTTAAAAGGAATCCCCAAACATCGTTGTGGCAGGGCTTGAAAAAAAGCCCTTTCTGCTCCCCCTGATGAAGGGCCCCCTTTTTAAGGCCCGAGCCCCGGCGTCCCCCCTGGGAAAACCCCCGGGGGGATTAAGATGGGGAAAGGTTTTAAGGGGCTTTGTTGCGGAACGGCAGCCGCCGCAACAAAAACCCTTTAAGTATCCTACAAAATAATGTTGAAAATTTTTTGCATTAATCCGGGAGGGGGGAAGGGAAATTTTTTTATCCCTTTTTTAAAAAAGTTCAAAAATTTAAAGTTATATGTTTTTGAATGGCTGGACTACAAACTTGCCCCCCCAAGTACCTTTGTGGGTTTGAGGTTCCTAGGTCTGTGCCAATAGGTACTGGGTTTAAAAAAAAGTGGTTTGTGTTTTTTTTTAAAGTAAATCCAAATAAACCCCATTTAACAGGTTGGGGAAAGGGGTTCCCGCTACAAAAATCACCAGGAAAAAAATTAAATTTGGTATGTGGTTTGGGTTAAAACGCTTTGTTTTTTACTGACTTCAAAAGCGGGAAACACGCTTAATTAACATTGGGATATAAATTATGCTCCCGGAAAATCACCAGGAAAAATTTCGTTTTTGGGTTTGTTTAAAAACACAATTTTTTTACTGCCCTTCAATAGAAAAAAAACACATTTAAATTTAAAGGGCCCTTGGAATAAATTGCAGGGAAAGAAATGAGCAGCAAAAATTTAATTTAGTATGTGGCTTTTTAAAAAAAACGCCATTTCTTTTTTAAATTTACAAAAGCAAAAAACAGGCTTGGGAAAACCCTTTGGGATATTCAAATGTGTCCAAAAACTGACCAGTGGCTTTAAAAAGTTATGCACAAAATTGGACCCAAAATGGACTTAAATTCCCTTTCCCCCCAAAAAACTGAATCCAAAAAATTAGACAAAAAGGAGGAAACAGTCTCTGTTTTTAAAAGAAAGTGCACCCCCCCCCCCCCCAAAAAAAAATTGCTGTTAAAAAAAAAAATTTTTCTTTTGTGTGAGATTTTTTTCCCACCCAGCGCTCCCAGCATGGCTAGTGAGAGGAGTGAGCGGCCAGGTCACTCCGGACTTTTCATTGTGGGTGTTTCTTTTTTTCCTCCCAGATTTGGCCCCATGAAAACACTATGTGTTTTGTGGCCTTTTTATAATTTTTAAAAAAACACACTTCTTTCCCCGGAATCACCCAAGTTTTGGGATTTCGTTAAAGAACCGAATTTTTCCTGAAATTCAAACGAAGTAAACTTTGTTGGGAATTGATTTGCCCAATCTCTATTTAAAGGGGGAATTCCCAGCTAATTTCAGAGAAAACTGTCATGACCCCGAAACCCTAGACCCAGCTGGGAAAATAAACTCAATAAGGCCCAGGTTGGTTTTGTAAAAGGGTACTGGAGCGGACTGCACCCAAAAGCTGTGAAGGGGTGTTAGAGGACCATTGGGGGGACCCAAAAAATCCCTAAATTTGGGGTAAAAGGGTTTTTTTTTTATTAATTTTTATTTTTATATGGTGTTTTTGGGAAAATGTTTTTGGAGTGGTTTTTGGGTTTTTCCCAAAAAACCCCCCCAAACGTTTTCTTTGGTTTCCCTATGAAAAACGCGTTGTAGTTAAAAAAAACCACAAGGCTTTTACACGCGTTTTAGGCGCTTCTTTGGAAGTTGCTTTGGACACTGAAAAAAGAAGTGTCATGTCAGCTCTTGAAAATCCTCATAGGAATCAACTGAAAGCTTCAAAACCTCATCCAAAAGTTTGGTGCATTTTAAGATGCGTTTCTCAGTGCGCTTTTTCGCGGTTTTTTTTCGCCGTGGTTCTTGTCCTGGCTATTAATTTGTATGAGTGAAAACAGTGTTGAAAACCTGGTCCAAAAATGCATCAAAAATGCTCTTGGATATCTTGATTATGGTCTTCCTACTGAATATCAGATATTTGTAGCCATGTGACACATCGCATTGTTTTATTGGAAGATCCCAATGGCCCTAAGGGAGGCAATCAGCATGTTTGGGTGTACATGATGTGCAAGAATGGGTTCATACCCAGATTGGTTGAGAATGCCTTCCACATGGATGAGAGGCTCAGAAAATACCATGAACACTTTTCTCAGAGCAGAGGCGTAACTTGAAGCCCTTGGGCCAGAATGCAAAAAGTTAAATCGGGCCCTCCAACTATTATGTGCTACTTATAATACTGGTATCTTCCTATGTGGCAAGAGTGCCTTTGAGCCCCCTCAGGCTGCAGGGTCCAGTAGTGAATGCTACCTCTTCACCCTCTATAGCTATGCCCCTGCCTCAAACCATAAGGCTTCCACCACCAGCTGTCAATCCACCTTCTGTGGCAGAACAAGAGCACCCTATTTGCACCCAAGGCCTCAACCTTTCAGTGCCCCAAAGTGGTGGTGTTGCCCACCTTAGGAGTTACAGTTCTTTTTATTTAACATATTTCTTAGTAGTCACTTCTACCACAACTACCTATAGGCACAAGCTTAATAGGCCTAGAAATATATTCTATCAGTCGTATACATAGCCCCAGGGTTAAACTTACAAAGTTGGACAACGTGCTGGATAAATTCATCGTAATTGTACAGGCAAGCAATCATATGAGCTTAATGCACATATTTCACACACTCCATGACCTTTGTATTACTCCAATTCTGTATTGACAGTCTGATAAATAGCAAAGCCCTTAAAATATCTGGAAGCTACTTTATAATAGAAGTGATAACAAGATATAAGGCTATCAATGACTGCAAAATAAATAACAGAAGCAAACCGCAATAAGAAAAATAGATGTATTTTGCATCGTAAAGGTCAATTTGATCTTATAAAAATCCTGCTAGATTAGCAGCTGAGAAATGGCTTAGAGAAAATAATGACCTGCGCAGAAGATGAAAGAACCAACAGGAGGCATCACTGCTTATGAAGTCCTCTAAAGTGCCAATGGAAATTACTTCCCCTGCTCCTGACAGCACTCAGGTCAGGCAATTACAATATCAGAGGCTGTTTCTCTGTGGGGGCACATATATTTCCAAATCAGTAGACCATGGAAGCTATGCTGGTCTAATTAAAGAATCACTAACCCTACATTCAATGACAGCTTCAAATGAATTTTCTTTTTCAAATTCTAGGTCTTTTTAGGTCCTATATTCTGGGCTGATTGATATCCCAATATACTATTATAGGCGTAAGAGCTTGGTTGTTCTAATGCAGAGCTCTAAGTTTCTTGCATAAACTTAGACTTGTTTGAACTGTGGTTTCCTGAAGCCAGCACTAGAGAAGTTTAGTGCGTACTGTCTTGATATTGAGGTTAATGCAAGAAGAGTATGCCATAAGCTCCTAAGTGGAAAGTGAGTAATCAATTAGTGTGTTTGTATCCACAAGACGTCAAACACAGTAATTGATTACTTACTTGAAACACCTTTCTGAACAATTTAGACAACTGAAAGAAGCTTGTGGTAATAAAGGCAGTTTAATTTGAGAGCAGTTAAAATAGCACCAAAACTTCGATGTGTGAAAGCAGCCTTAAGCCATGTAATTAAGATCTGTTCAATTTCCTGTTATTCTCGTAGTGCTACTTTATCTCCTCATTTTTTATACACCACCCACAAAAAGGTAGGAATATTTGACTTTTGGTTGAAATTTCAGGGTGAACATAACATTTCTTGATTTTTTTTTCTTTTTAATGGACTAAATGAGACCATCTCTTACCTTTAAAATGCACATGTCCAGCTGTTTCATATTTCAGCACTTTTTGCACAACTTGCTGAACTCTAATAAGGAGCTTATTGGTAAAATTCACAACAGGTGTTTTGTGTCTTAATCGCCCAATTAATTTAGGAGATCAATCTGAATTGGGATTTAAACAGTCCTCCTCATCATGCTGTACATTTTGACATCATAAAACCAAGAAAACCCTTACAGTAGATCAACAGTACCCGTTTGTGAGGCTTCAAAGCGGGATATTCTCGGAGGGAAGGGGCTTGATCTAAATGTACAGGGGTGTTTCAGCGGTTTTGTGAGGATCAGAGAGACTGGAAGAGTCACAAAAAAAAAAGATGGACTCCTTTGGCCCCCATCAAACTGTGACAGCTTCTTTGAAACCCAACCCCGGGACCCGGATGATGAATGCCACACAACTCCAGGATGTTAAAAAGGAGGTAAGAGGCAACCAAATGTCATGTCAGATCATTCGTATCTGTTTACATTAGCGTGGTCATACGTAAGGGTATGTTCACACACCGTATTTGCAGACGTAATTTGGAACGTAATTGCGTTAATTTTGCCAAAATTTTCCCCCTCAAAAACGGTAATTATCCCTCTTATTGAGAGTATTTTACTTCGTTTTTCCGGCGTCAAAAAGTGTCGGGGAAAACCGACATGTCACTTCTTCCCAGCGCTTACGTGCCAGAGGAGAGTTAACTTCGAATTAGAGGTATGTGTTGGCCAGCGTGTACTTCTAAAACACCCGGCATCAAAATAGCAAAAATTGGTCATCCAAGACAATTTAAAAAAAAAAATAGTATGGGTGCAGCCTGGTGTGGCAGCAAAGAAATGCAAACACAACAAAATATCAGCTGCAGTCTTTAAACACTAAAAAAACAGTCAAAGGGAATATAGGAATTTTTTTCAAAAATATTTTGTTTTTAGAACACTTTTTAAAACTTGAGTTAAAACAGTTTTGATCAAAACTGTAATTGTACTATACTAATTGCTTTTTAATTGCTTTAAAAAATCGTCTTGAATGGGCTTTTGTCAGGTAGGGGGCCCAATTAAGTTTTGATCAAAATTTTTTAAACCCTAAAATTTTCATGTATCCAACAGTAGCTGAGATGCTTTTTGAAAAAATTCCTATAATTCATTTGACTTTTTTAAAAAAGTTTTTATAGATCACTTCCTACTGTGTCTTTTCAGCAGCACAGGAGCTTGTCCATGTTTTTTGCTGACAAACTTTAACCCTTTAGAGCTCTGTAACCTTCTGCCCTGCTGTTGTAAACCCCTTCATAACCAATGTCCCTCCAACAGGTCTGGGAAGAGTGAAGCTGGCTTTGAGGAACAGGTTCTATGAAACAGGGCGGGAGAACCCCCTTTTTAAAAATGTCTATTTTTTTTTTTAAACTGATTATTAATTCTTCTTATTATTTTGGTAACCATACACTTTAGGTATTATCACAGTTTTAACAACTGACCGTGTTCTTTCACTTGTTGAACCAATTCAGTTTTTCCCACATCCACAGCTCAACAAGAGTTAATTCTTTTCCCTTTTTAGGGGGATGGCAAAGCATTCCCAAATCTGTTTAAAAATTTCCCAGGGCACTGTTGTAGATTACAATATAATTGAGGCTGTCATTTACAGAGCAAAAGCTGCATTTACGTGCTGAGAATGTATTTATGCGGCCATGCAGCAGGTGGGAGGACGACAGCTTGGAAATATTATTATTCGAAATATCAAGAAACCCAAGCATAACATTATAATTTAAAAAAAAAAAGGATTTGATTGGCCTCCATGATGTAACTATAAGGGGGCAATAGGTTTTAATAACCTTATATGTAGTGATTATCTAATGAACTGAGGTCTGATGACAGGAGCAAAATTATTACCATTGAAATTGCGCCAAAGGATTCTGTCGGTCATCCAAACATGGCTATTAGGAAACTGATGGGTAATTGTTATGTACAAGGTGTAGATGACAGGAACCTTGGAGGAATGAGACATTATTTCCATAGAAGCTATAAAATCTGCAGATGTAATTTTTGCTTTTTTTTCTCAACAAAATAGCGACTACATTGTTAGTTTTAATTGGCTGTTGTGTTTGGAATCATTTTTGTTCTGTTCAGTCAATGGAAATGTTTTTAAATTGGACAATTAGATGCCGCCTGGAGCGATGGTGAAGCAAGAATTCCCTATGGGAATCCTGGGCAGAAATTCTCAATTTCCAGTTAATAAAAACTGTTTACATGGTAAGTGCTGATCCCATAAGCATTCAGTGGGAGCTGTCACTCAGTATTACCCATTGACCTTGGCCAGGAAGGAAAGTCTCTTACATTCTTCCTTATTGCAATGTAAAAGGTTGAAATGTAAATGGATCGTCAAGCATTCTGCTCATGATTCAATACAGGAAAGAGTATATCACCATGTATACTCATCCCTGATATTGAAAACAATTCTATACTTGTAGTCTAGTCAATGTATCTAATATTGTCTTGTGTAGCCCATTGTGAACATACAGTAATCTCCTAATTGTAATATTCACGTGTCACGATGTAGATTTAACGTGATGCTCTTGAGCCCAATGCAAAATCCATGACTTCCCCCCACCATTTGTCTTATAATACTGGCGTCTTTTTATCTGTCAGAAGAACCTATGGGCCATCTCTGTTATAGTACTATATTTACTATTTTGCCGTAGGCAAACTAAACTCTATCAGTTCTCTATCTGTTAAACATTAAAACGTAACTTTTATTATATATAACTCTTAACCGCTATACACACTATTTAAAAACCTGATCTCTCACCTCATCATTTAACCCTTTTTGCTTCTGAAAGAGGGAATAACTCCCTTTCTATTATCAACTCTGGTGGAGCACCACCTATTAACAGGAGAGCCTTATATCTATAGCAAATTACTAACTCCAGTAAGGGATCCCAGGCCTACCACCTGGGCATTCGTCCCCAATCTCCTGGACACAGAACAAATAAGGCCCCCTTGTGACACCCCTGCAGCAGGTGACACTTGAAGACAGAGGTGAGAAATCACAATTTAAAACGTCATATCTGACCTCGCTGACATGTTTCGCCAGCTAACCTGGCTTCATCAAGGCTTAGAGGTCCGAACACATGTGGTCTGAGCTCACTTCCTTTTATATTGTGTTAGGTAAACACCCCATTCAGGTGCTCACCAATTAGCCATCAGAGAATCCACATAAAACCCACTCCCCCTTCCGCGCGAACACTCATAACATGTCCTGCTAAAACTCACCATGCTCTCATGAGCCAACAAACTTAAGACAAATTCACCATCTCCATAACAGGCTTGTACCCCCATCTTACCGTACTGCCCGTGCCTATGCACTGCACCAACAAACACCTCAGCCCTGACTGTGATGGGCTTCCGTCTCACTTCTCTCATATTATTGCAACTGCGTGGCTCACCTAGAATGAACTAAGCAGAATAGGTGTCACATAACACAGCACACTACCAACTTTATCAACTCCCATCAGCCCCTTCTCTTCAATGTCTAATATGCATATTCATTGGGATATCAATGTCTTTTACATGTAATATTCATACTCATTTTAATAATGCTGTAGGCTCTATGGCTAGCCCTCCCTCCCCATTGAAGATTCTCTCTTACGGCTCACAGCTAGCCACCCAATTCACCACGTCACAATGGGAGCATGCAAAAATATGGGAGCATGCAAAATATATCAGTATCTTCAGCCGCCATTGCATCCAGTTGCATCCACTTCGCACTAGATCAGCGCTGCAAGCAGAAACAATAAATCTATACATAGATGAGTACATACATGAATAGGTACCAATCCACTCCCGGGCCGCAGCTCGCCACAACAATGCGAGCGCACATCCCTTGCAAAAGCAATATACATGCATCCCTAATTTGTTAAATAGAAACCGTGGCCTCACGTGATGAATACCTATCATCATTACAGGACCCAGGGAAAATGAGGAAAAACGTAGAGGCAGAGGGGGAGGGGCGCGAGGGAGATGGAAGGGAGAGAAAAAAAATGTGTGAACTCTGATGCTTCCATAGTCATATATTCAACTGTGCTATATCCACTTGACCGTACTTAATCACATATATCATGTTTCTTCAAAAATTATTATATAGGGAATCAGCAAGATCAAATAAATGCTGAAAATGAAAAGCCTTCATTTAGGCCTTTAGGTTTCAATGTATTGAGTCTGTATATCCATCTTGCCTCTTCCTGCAACAAAACTACATCCAGATCGCCCTTTCTTTCCCCTAGCTTTTTCACACAGATGCCCCAAAATTTTAGCACCTCTATTTCGCCATTATGTACTTCCAAAATGTGTCTCGCTAGGGGGGTATCACCTCTAGTTTTAATAGTACTCAGATGTTTCGAGATCCGACGACGAAACTCCTGTATGGTTTTTCCCACATAGATCTTGGGGCAAGTACACATAGCCCCATAAACCACCCCTCTGGTTTTACAATTGATGAATTGTCTTAAACTCAAAATCTCTCTTATCAATGAGATTAACAAATTCTTTAGTTTTCCATATAAATGGACAAAATGAACAGTTGCCACAGGGATTTGAGCCTACCACCGGGGACTGTAACCATGTTTTTTGCCATCTCCCTCAAAATGACTATGTACAAATTCATCTCTAAGATTTTTTCCTCTTCCTCTGACACTAGGGTATTTAGGAATCACCTCAGAGAATACTGGATCTGCCTTCAGAATGTGCCAATGTCTTCTAAGTATAGCTCTCATTTCATTAGCTCTATCATCAAAGCTACCTATAAAACAAATTAAATCAGTTTTTTCTTTCTTCTTTTTACTGATTAATAAATGTCCTCTGTCACTGGTCAAAGCCCTATTAAACGCCTTCCTCAAACATTTTTTTGGGTAACCCCTTTAACTTAATACATTCTTCATTGAAATCCTCTAATGTGGATACAATTTTACGAGCCCTCAGAAAATTGGCCTATGGAATCCCCTTTTTTGAGAAGGTGGATGCCAGCTAGAAAAATGTAACAAACTATTAGTAGCCGTAAATTACCGAAATATCATTGTCTGAATCTACTTATTTTCATCCAACGTAATTTCAAGCTCCAAAAAATTTATTTTCTCCCGAGGAATTTCAAACGTGAATTTCATCCCAAATTCATTATCATTGAGTCTAGATACAAAATCCATGAATAATTTTTCACGACCATCCCAAAAAATCAAAATATCATCAATAAAGCGCCCCCAAAATTAAATCCCATCTGTGAATATTTCAAAGTGTTCAGAAAAAACAATAGCATCCTCCCACCAACCGAAAAATAGATTAGCAAAACTTGGTGCACAGACAGTGCCCATGGCTGCTCCTTTTATCTGGTGATAAAAGGTGCCATCGAACAAAAAATAGTCATGTGTCAAAACAAAATCCAATAACTATAAAACAAAACCATTGTGTTCCGTAAATTGTGTACCTCTTGTGTTCAAAAAATACTTGATTGCTTTCAGGCCCAGATCATGTCTGATGTTACTGTATAGGGCTTCTACGTCTAAACTTGCAAGAAGTATACTCTAACTGACCACTAGATCATTAATTCTCAGCACAGTATCCTTCGTATCTTTCAGATATGAAGGAAGGCCAGTGACAAAGGGCATCAGTATACGATCGACATACGATCTATGTACTTGGGTTAAATTGTTTCTACCTGAGACTATCGGTCTTCATGGTATAGGCACAACCTCTTTATGCACTTTTGGTAATGCATAAAAGGTAGCTATAGTAGGATTCACATTTAGCTTAAATTTCTTCTCCTCCTCATTAATTAATTTTTTCTCAAGTCCCAGGTCCAAACTCCTTTTTGGTGGCAGCTTTAGCAGGACATGTTATGAGTGTGCGTGCAGGAGAGCAGAAGGGGGAGTGGGTTTTATGTGGATTCTCTGATGGCTAGTTGGTGAGCACCTGAAATGGGTGTTTACCTAACACGATATAAAAGGAAGTGAGCTCAGACCACATGTGATCGGACCTCTAAGCCTTGATGAAGCCTGGTTAGCTGGCGAAACATGTCGGCGAGGTCAGATATGATGTTTTAAATTGTGATTTCTCACCTCTGTCTTCAAGTGTCACCTGCTGCAGGGGTGTCACAAGGGGGCCTTATTTGTTCTGTGTCCATGAGATTGGGGACGACTGCCCAGGTGGTAGGCTTGGGATCCCTTACTGGAGTTAGTAATTTGTTATAGATATAAGGCTCTCCTGTTAATAGGTGGGGTTCCACCAGACTTGATAATAGAAAGGGAGTTATTCCCTCTCTCAGAAGCAAAAAGGGTTAAATGATGAGGTTCGAGATCAGGTTTTTAAATAGTAGGTATAGAGGTTAAGAGTTATATATAATAAAAGTTATGTTTTAGTGTTTAACATATAGAGAACTGATAGAGTTTAAGTTTGCCTACGGCAAAATAGTAAATATAGTGATCAAAAGTCACTCTCTGTTCTCTTGCGAGATTCCCAATTTTTTGGAGATTATGTGACATCTCTGTTATAGAGCTCCCCATCCAACCTAATTGCATTGAAATCAACTTTAGATATCATCCACTTGTGCCACTGAGGTTATTATTTTGGAAATCGGGCCAATCCAAGATTGGAGGGGGGAAGGGAGCTTCTCTTTTTCAATAATCAGCTGGCCCTGTGTCTGAGTCAGATGTAGGGGAACATGAAAAGGGAGAGCCGGGAGAGACATGTTTCATTGTCTCTCAAGCTTCGGCATAGTTTTCAACCTATTCTGCATCCTGAGGATTCAGATAAAGTTAAAAGAGGCCTAGCCTTGATTTACACCGATTACCAACACCTCGATCGATGATACATCCATAGAAGTCTCTACCTGCATGCACTGTATACACATAAAAAAGAACAAGAAACCAAGTGATACACCCTGAATACATATATTATTTCTGCTGCATCTAGTAGATATAGAAATCTGAGGCTCTCTGCGTACAAAACTGTGAGCGCCCATCCATCAGTGACAAGGAGACCTCAGTTCAGATGGGGCCCTACTCTAAATGTCACCTCATTCAATGCCTTTCCAGTTTACCGTAGTTAACAGCTCCATTCCTAGAGCAGTCTCTGTGCACAGCAGGGTAGCCTCCGATCCCTGTTGTTTAATCCTTCGATTGCCACCGTCCATGACTGCGATATGATCAAAGCGGATTCCCTTGCTCCATCGGATCACTGGGATTCCCAGTGCCCCAAGGAGCCTCGGGACTATCTATGAGGAATTAATCTCATATGTTTGTTTCCCACTTTTGAGATTATCCAATAAAATAAGTATTAGCTGGACATGAAGGATTACAAATAGGAAAAATCTTATCATAGCTGTGAAGAATGTTCCACTCCAATGCCACCACTGCTTCCGGTGCTCCCCACCGATGATATCGTCTGCCATGTCTTAATCACATCAAAAAACCACCATCGCTTTTTGGAGCAATCTTAATGACATTAAGAACGTATCTTCCACACACTTTCAAAATAAATAAAACATCCATTTATTATTTGCATGCTTGACAAAAAGGGTATTTCCCTCAAAACGTAGCATTCATTCTACTGTTGGAGACTACAACAGCCGCTAACTGCGATACCAGGTTTTGAAATAAGACTGCCACACAGGGACAAAAATCCCGAAACAGCGTTGTCTGCAGATGAGAGATACTGGCTTTCTCAAATTGAGGATTTATTACATCCAACAGAGGGCGCTTTGGGCTTCTCAGCCACTTTCCCATAATGCCTTGTGATATGCAGATGCTTAGTAGAGGGTGTAAAGGCAATACATAACTCTACCAGCTGTTCATTCGGTGTTCTCCTCAAGTAGAGATCTTCTCCTTTCTGAGACACATGGATAAAGTAAGACTTCAATTTGTATGCCATAATGTCTGATCAATAATACGTATTATTACAGTGTATCAAAGAATATGAAGATTGCAAAAAATAAATGGACGTTTCACTTATATTGAAAGTGTATGGAAGATACGTTCTTAATGTCATTAAGATTTCTCCAAAAGCGATAGTGACTTTTTGATGTGATTAAAACATGTCATTGGTGAATACTGAGCTGAGGACCTCCAAATACCACCTAAACTCTGTGAATATTTGAAAGATGTTCTTTTCATGTTTTGATATCATCTGCCATGTGACACTTCAGCCAATCACTAGCTTCAGTGGTCTCTACTAGTAGAAACGGGACCACTGAGGTCAGTGATTGACCACAGCATCACCTGACTGTTGAACATGACATCATCGGTGGAGAGCACTGAAAGCAGTGGTGGTCCTGGAATGGAGCAGGCGTCATAGATAAGTTGTTAATTTTTCTAATTTTAGCCCCGTCCAACCGGCAGAGCCCTCTTTTTTTAATAATGGACGACCGATTAAAAGCAATTTATACGGTATCCTGAAACTAGCAAACTGGTGTAGGATGTTGAAATAGATGGACTGGTCATCAAAATTCTAACAACTATTATCAGCAAAACCAGAAGACATTTAATCATATACCTTAAAGGGAGCCTGTAACATAAAACATGCAATCTTATCTACCAGCAGTCTACAGAACTGGAGTAGCTTAGAAGATTGATATATTGTTTTTGTGGGGAAAAAAATTGTATAACTTGTAATTTATTCATCTAATATCTGCTTGTTGTGTGTTAAAGGGGTTGTCTCACTACGTTGATTCATATTACCTCAGCCCTATTTTCTTGGTTTCACTTTGAATTCAGGGGCGTGTTTACTGGCTTCCACTAGGCTACAGTAGAAGCCAGGTCTGTAGCTATAGCGACCAGCACTGGCAGCCATCAGGAGGGATCAAACAGGTCTGCAGCTATAGCGACCTGAGGAGCTGATACAGCCCATACAAAAGGGGATATCTAGCAATATGTAGGACATTGTAAATGGACACATATTGCAAAGTGACTTGTTTTTGAAAGATCTTTATCATAAAAAGCAATCCTTGAAGTGAGACAACCCCTTTAAGGAGACCACAGGCGGTGTTATCAGTGGTTGACAGTCTTTGCTGTATGAATGTGCATAAAGAGGATGCTGTCAATCACTGATAACACTGCCCACTGGACTCTTTAACCGAGAATACACAGAAATGTAAATTAATAATTAATAGTTCTACTTAATAATTTCCCATAATCCTATATTTAAAAAATTCTTGTTTTCCTTGCTCCTTCCTGACTCTATGAATCTTTTCTGCTTCTGGGATATGGCTGCAGCCGGGAAAAAGGAGACCATCCAGGAGCTAGATATGAGATTTACCTTCTATTTTGAATCCAGCGAATCCAGTTCAAGTTACTAACCATGATCTACAAGGCTCTCCATAACCTCTCTCCTCCATACATCTCTGCCTTAATCTCTAGATATGTCCCCTCAAGCAATTTCTGCTCCTCACAGGACCTTCTTCTCTACTGTCCTCTAATCACCTCCTGACACAAGCATCTCCAAGACTTCTCCTGTGCTTCCCCCATACTCTAGAACTCGCTGCCCCAATACATGAGACTTTCCTCTACTTTTGCTAGCCTCAAAACCAACCTTAAAACCCATCTCTTCAGGAGCCTATAAACTACAATAACCCCACTGTCACTACACCACCCCACAAACATGTCTGCTCCTCACCTTCTGTCTCTTCCCACCTTCCTTGTAGACTGCAAGCCCTCACAGGCAGGGTCCTCTCTCCCTCTGTTGCAGTTGTTAGTTATTTATCATCACCTTTGTACTTGTTTGACCCATGTTATATATGTAACCCACCTCAAATGTACAGCTCCCTGGAACTAAGGGCCGTCTAAAATAAATAATAATAAAAATATCAAAATTTTTACACAAACCCTGATAGACCAATGAGCATCAATAGGTCCCAGAACAACCCTTTAATGTTGCTGTCTTCTGGTACCAGAAATCCTGTGTCTGACCAGGATCATGGTGATGCTAAAGGAATCTGGAGCAGGCTGAGGAGCTGAGCCCGCTTCATACATGTTGGATGTTAGTTGTTAAAGGGGTTCTCAGGAAAAGAAGAAAAAAATCCTAAATGCCTTTAATTAGAAAAGTCTGTTTTGTCTAAGGAGTAATCATTATAGAAGAACAAAATGGCAGTCTGGCTACTTCCTCAGCAGAAACCTGCCCTACAGGAAGTAGGACAGACTCTGAGTTACTTGCTGGTTATGCTGACTGGCATCACATCTTGAAAGCTAATGATTGTGGTGAGAAAACACCTTTAAGTGTCATCCTCCTTGACTTGTCCTCTGCCTTTTACACTGTCGACCATTTCCTCCTGCTACAAATCCTCTCATTCATCGGCATCATGGACTTGGCCTTTTCCTGAATCTCCTGAATCTAACTCACTGATCGGACATTCAGTGTCTCTCACTCCCATACCACCTACTCCTCTCACCTGCTCTGTGTTGGTGTCCCAGACAGATCTGTCCTCATTACTTTTCTCTACCTACACTCTTGGCCTGGGTCAGCTCATAGCTTTACATGGCTTTCAGTACCACCTGAATGCTAATGACACCTAATTGTACATCTCCAGGCCATATACTAGCTCTCTGCTCTCCCGGATCCCAGACTGTCTATCGTCCATATCCTCCTTCTCCTCCCATCTCCTAAAACTAAATTTGGAGAAAACCGAGCTTTTCTTCTTTCCACCGTTCCACTCTATCCCCCCACCTGAGTTCTCTGACAGTCAACGGCTCTACACTCTCACCAGTCTCAAAAGTCCGCTGCCTTGAGATAACCTATGACTCCTCTCTGTCCTTTAAGTCATACATCTCTGTCCGCCGCCTCCACCTGAAAAATATCTCTTGAATCTGCTCATTTCTTTGATACTGCAAAATTGCTATTCCATACCCTTGTCATCTCCTGCCTAGACTTTTAATCAAAAGAGTCACATGCATTCCAAACTGGTAGCAATAAAAAGTGCACTTCAGCCTGGAAAAAGATATTCAAGTTCGTAGGTATTAATACAAAAAAGTTATTGGCCGCAGAAAATGCTGTTGCAATGCAAATTTCAAAAATAGAAAATGGTACCAAAGCATAATGTAAACCCTACATGTTTAGTATTGGCAGATGCATATAAACCTGTAGAATACAGATAACATATCATTTATACCAAAGATTGAACACCGTAAAAACAAAACTTACGCAAAGATGGCGCAAGTACGTTATTTTTCATTTAGTGTTTTCCAGTATATTCTATGGTAATATGGAATAACACCATTAGAAAGTTCATCCAATAAAAGCCCTTATATGTCTATGTAGGTGGAAAAATAAAATTATGGCTCTGGAAAGGCGAGGAGGGAAAAATGAGCAAAAAAAGCTCTTTATACAAACGTCTCCAAGACTTCTCCTGTGCTTCCCCTATACTCTAGAAATCACTGCCCCAACACCTCAGACTCTCCTTCACTTTCACTAGCTTCAAAAGCAACCTGAAACCCATCTCTTCAAAATAGGCTATAATCTCTTATAACTCTGCGGCCTCTTTTTCCTCTGTTCTCATGGGCAGGGTCCTCTCTCCCTCCTTAGTAATATTAACTCAGTCCTCAATATTTTTAAACTTTATAGAAAACAATTCATATGTATACAAAGTCCAAACAATTCAGGACAAACATCTGTATCTTTCAGTACATTAAAGAAGGATTAAACTTGTGATGCGTAAGTCTCTTACAACCTTGAGAGAGCAACAGAGAAAATTCTTACTTAGTGTCCACAGCTTGTTTAGAACACGGAGCTGTTTTGAGAAGCAGCCATGAGGACCACCACACTCCCCACAGTGACGTTTCGGAGGATGGCTCCTCCTTCCTCAGACCAGCGTAGTCGGCTGTGTCCTCCCACAGGTAGGTTGCACCACATCACACTTCCTATATATACTAAACCACATGGTAATAACGTATAATTAAAATGCCTTCAGACTAAATGTCTCATTAAGACCAATGGGAACCTGGTGAGAAGCTTCATGGAAATGGCGCGCCACGGTGGTTTCTCCATAGTTATTTGTATCCTCTTCCTTATTGTTAACAAGCTTTGAACAATATGTTCTTATGGCAGACTTGTGTTCGTTGATACGAACACGAACCATCCTACTCGTTTGTACTACATAAATTCTACCGCAAGGGCATTTGAGCATATAAATTACATCCCTGCTTAAACAAGTGGAAAAATCCCGAATGGGTATATCATACCCCTTTAACGGATGTTTTATGGTCTCACCTTTGATAATAGAATTACACTAGAACTTTATGGGGCGACACTGGAATCCTCTTCCACTCCTCCATGATCACATCACCTCTAGCAGCATATGTTGAGTGTTTCCTGCAGAAACTGGTTAGTCACAATACACATTGCCTTAAAGATACTGGGCAATGTTTGCACCTGTTAGATATGGTAAACTCCAGCAAAGTGAAAATTATGCGCACATCAGCATTTATTTAATCTTGCTGATTCCCTATATAATAATTTTTGAAGAAACATGATATATGTGATTAAGTATGGTCAGTGGATATAGCACAGTTGAATATATGACTATGGAAGCATCAGAGTTCACATATGTTTTTTCCTCCCTCCCCCCCCCCCCATCTCCCCCCCCCTATCTCCCCTCTGCCTCTACGTTGTTCCTCATTTTCCCTGTATCCTGTAATGATGATAGGTATTGATCACGTGAGGCCACGGTTTCTATTTAACAAATTAGGGATGAGCGCTCGCATTGTTGTGGCGAGGTGCGGCCCAGGAGTAGATTACTATCTATTCATGTATGTACTCATCTATGTATAGATTTATTGTTTCTGCTTGCTGCGTTGATCTAGTGTGAAATAGATGCAACTAGATGTAATAACGGTTGAAGATACTAATATTTTTCATGTTCCCATATTTTTGCAAGCTCCCATTGTGACGTAATGAATTAGCTGGCTAGCCGTGAGCCGTAAGAGAGAATCTTCAATGGGGAAGTTTTGAGGTCAAACTGAGGGAGGGAGTGCTAGCCATAGAGCCTGCAGCTTTATGAATATGAATATTACATGTAAAAGAGAAGTGGTTTAGGGAAATAACGAGAAAAATACTGACAAGTACGGGAAAACATGTATTTAATAGGGCCTCCCGCTTTATTAAAATTAATATGTTATTAGATAAAAGGAAAAGTGCTTTATGGGAAGAAAAATATGAGTGACATAGTGTACTGTACAATGGAATTAATTTTTTCCCAATGAATTTCATATTAGCAGAAAGAAGGGTTTATGGGATTAAAAGCGTAGAAATGCGGGGGAATGAACCCATTCTCTTAGTTCGTTTGGGTAGCCACGCAGTTGATTAATATGAGAGAAAGGGAACGGAAGCCATCACAGTCAGGGGAGGTGTTGTGGGCAGGGGTTTGGTGCGGGCAGTACGGAAAAAAGGGGCGAAGCCCGTTAGGAATGGCAAAACTTGTCTGGGTTTGAGTCTTGGGGGGCATGGTGGCGCTTTAGCAGCACATTTATGAGTGTGCGTACAGGAGAGGGAAGGGGGAGTTGGCTTTAGGGGATTCTCTGAGGGCAAAATTGGGAGCACCGAATGGGTGTGTATTTAACATGATAAAAAAAGGAAGTGGCTTAGACCACATATTGGACCTCAACTCTTATGAAGCCAGGTTACTGGCAAAATATGTCGGGGAGGTAAATTAGGTTTTAAATTGTTTTTCTCCCCTTATCTACAAGTGCACCCCCTGCGGGGGTCACAAGGGGGGGCCTTATTTGTTTTTTGTCATGATTTTTGGGACGACTGCCCAAGAAAAGGTTTGGGATCCCTTACGGGCTATAATTTGCTAAGAAAAAAGGTCCCCAAATAATGGGTGGTGCTCCCCCCCAACTTGATAAAGAAAGGATTTTTTTCCCCTTTAAGCAAAAAGGGTTAAATGTTGAGGTTAAAATTGGGGTTTAAAAATAGTGGGATGAGGTTAAAAGTTATATATAATAAAATTTACGTTTTAGGTTTAAAAACAGAAGAGAACTGTTTAGATTTTAAGTTTCCCCTAGGGCAAAAATAAAAATAACAATTTAAATAAAGTCTCTTTATACCAATATCCCGTTTAATGAAGGTATAAGAGTAGTTAGAGAAGCTTTGAGTGAAGATCATACTCTGGATAAGCAATGATTGTGTTTTTCGAATCACGCTGTTAGAAGTAGTTTTGACTAAAAACTTTTTCCGTTTTGGGACCCATTTTTACTTGCAGACAGAAGACCTCATTGTCCCTTTCGCACCAAGTTTTGCAAATTTGTACATTATAAACTTTGAAAATGAATATGTGTTTGGTTCCAATTTTAATCAACACATAATCAAATGGATGAGATATGTGGATGACGTGATGCTTTCATGGGGTGGCTCTGAGGAACAACTTAATGATTTTTTTGGTTATTTAAATAGACAGGAGCCTTTAATTTAGTTTACTATGGATAAAAACAAAGTTGTGATACAGTATCTAGATGTAGAAATACGAAGGAAAGGTGTTATCTTTGAAATAACTATGTTCACAAAACAGGTTGACCGTAATAACGTGTTACATAGAGATAGTTTTCACTCCCCTCAAATATTTAAAGGTATTCCTAAGGGGCAATTCCTTCATGCTAGACAAATATGCTCTACTACAAATTTGTTTTTAAAAGGGGAATTTTCATAAAAAAAAAGGTCATTGTTTTAAAATCCCATTTTTAATTTAAAACATTTTTTAGGAATTTTTGGTTGTTTTTTTTTTAAATTTTTCAATCACTTTCAAAATTTTTAAATTTTTTTTTAAGTCTTGCAGTTTTATTTCCCACTAGGCCTTATTACACTGCTTTAACAACGTCAAGAGATGCTTACAGTGCTTCTGCATTTAGGAGATTTAAACTTCCCCCGCCCTTTTCACTTCTTGGAGGTTTTTTTAGAAGAACCCCTGGTGCGGGGGTTGAAAGGGTGAACTCGACATCTCCCCCCTTGGAAGGGTGATCCTGTGTTTTATTATTAAACATGGTGTCCCTTTCAGTTTTGCACTCTTTGTACTGAAAATGCCAATAGGAATTTTTCTGTACAGAAAGGAATTTAGATGTTTTTTAGGCTATTGGCCAAATGAAAACTGAGGCTTAAAATTATTTAAAAAATATTGAAAGTGATATGGAAAATTTTAAAAAAAACCCAAAAAATTCTTAAAAAAGGATGAAACTAAAAATGTGAGTTAAAAACCCAAAATAATCATTTTTGATGACACATTCCCTTTAAGGCTATGAATAAAATTATTACCAAGTTTACAAAAAGGGGCTATGATAGACAACAATTAGAGGACACGGGATGTGAAATATTGCAAAAACGGAAAGAAGAATTATTGAAAGTAAAAAAAGGTAGCTCAGAAAAGAGGTAACAGGTTATTATTCATGACAAAATATGATCAACATGCACAATTAATTAGAAGAGTCATTAATAGAAATTGGAAGATTTTACAAAGTGATGAGAATTATGTCGGTCTGTTTTTTCAACCCCCCTAACTAATTTTTAAAAGAGACGTAATTAGGTGAGCTGGATTCACCCGGATTTGAGACAACAGAATACCATTAAACAGATATGTTACAAACACATAGATGAGGTACTTCCCCATGTTTGGGATGTCAAAATTATTCCTCTATAATTAAGGGACCTAGAATAACCCATCCGACTACGGGTTCTTTTATTCAGATAAAAATCTGTTTTACTTGTGAGTCTAAGCAAGTGATTTATTTGTTGAAATGTCCTTGCGGCCGTACATACGTAGGTATGACTAGTAGGAGTATACGGTGGGTTAAATGAAATAGATCCAATTAAAAATAAAACCCCATCAAAAAAGGGGGGCAATTTTACAACAAGGGAGAACAACAAGAAGGAAAGGGACAAAGCATTCAGAGAAAGTACAATAGCAAGACATTTTTATGAGTTAAAAGAACAAGGGCCACATTATAAAACTGTTAGGTCAAAATTAAATCTTTTCCCATGAAACCCCTTGGAAAAGAGTGAGTTTTAGACCTAAACAGTTTCATACATGTGGACCATTGTGTCTGAAAAAAGATGGTGCATATTAGAGAGTATCCATGGGAGTAATCTCGAACAAGTTAAGGAAAAATCACTTGAAAGAGAGGATTATTGGATAGTTGCACTTGATTCTAAGAGTCTTAGGACCCGTGGGAAACCTTAAATTTTAGGTTTTTTTTTTAAAACTAGAAAATAGATTTTGAAATGGTTAAAGTAGGTGAGTTTAAATACAGTAGACAACACTAGCATGCAGCTTGAAAAAAGGGGGGGGGGTTTTTTTTTCCCCACAATGGGGCCTGGTGTGGCGCAGCCATTTTGCCCCGAGCTGTCGTCGCTACCAAGGTATCAGTAAACATCTAAAAGTATTTACCGCGCATTTTTTGGCCATTATTTTCTAAAGGCTTTTATGTAAAAAGGGGAAAAAATTTTTAAAAAAATTTTTTTTGTATTATGCCCTTTATGGCAGAAAAGTTGATTGCCCCATATGGGTTTCACCTCCCCCCATGGTCACAAGTGGCCCCCACCACCCTGACAACTTGTCTTTTGGTACCCCCAGCCGACTGCCCCCATCCCCTTCCCAGAAGACTGCCTCCATCACCTGTCCCACCCAGAGACTCCCTCCATCCCTTCCCAATCAGAGAGCGCCTCCATCAACTGTCCCAGCCAGAGAGCGCCTCCATCAACGCCCACCCAGGGAGTGCCTTCTCAACTTCCCCCAGAGCCCCTCCCCCCAAACTGTCCCAGCCAACGCGCCCCATCAACTTCCACCCAAAGGGCCCTCCATAACTGTCCCAGCCAAGAGTGCCCCATAATGTCCCACCAAAAGGCCCCCCACAATTTAGCCAGAAAGCGCCTCCATAAACCTGTCCCAGCCAGCTCTAACGTCCCACTGGCCCTAACCATGCACCTTTTTTTCCCCTCCTTTGTATCTCCACTCTCCCACACTTACTGCTTACCCCAAAAAACCCCTCGCTGGAAATAAAATCTACATCTCCCCCTGAATTCTCCCTCACACCTGTCCGCCGCCACCAACCCTCTTCCTCACTTTTAAAAGCCCTCCGCCCAAACAAACCCTCCCAAAAACACAGTCTATCCTACTGCCACCCTCACCCTCTCACTGCCCCTTTCTGGCTTCCGGGGACATATCCCCAACCCGGGGCCCCCCCGCACATTCCCACCATATCCTGCCTCCTTGAACAGACCACCACTAAAATTTCCCCCAAATCCCTTCAACCAGATCCCCCACCCGACCCGTGCCCCCCCCCAAACCTCCCCTTTGGGCCTCTGGAATCCCGGGGTTTGTTTTTTAAAAACTCTCATACATACATGACTTGTTCATCTCACGCAACCTACTCTTCCTTGGTCTGACTAAACCTGGCTGCCCCCCTTTGACACAGTTCCCCTCCGCACTCTCTTTTAGCGGCCTCCAATTACCCACACTCCTCGCCCTGGAACAACAGGGGGGAGGCTGGGCCCTCCTCCGTCTGACACCTCTCCTTTGCCCCGCTCCACCTCTGCCTTCCCCTCACACCTTCCCTTTGAAGTGCACTTGTCCGCTCACGCCCCCCCGACCTCCAAGTGGCTGTTTTCCCGACCGCCAGGCCCTGCCCTCCCCTTTTTTGCCCCTTTTGCTTCCTGGCTTCTCCATTTTCTTTCCCCGACATCCCCACTATCATCGGGGACTACAACACCCCAATCGACACCCCCCCTCTGTTTCCCAAACAAATCCTTTCCTCTGCGCCTCCTTAAAACTCTCCCAATGGCCCTCAGGGCCCTCACAAAGATGGACACCACTGGACCTCATCTTCACCCGCCTCTGCCCCCTATCTGACATTCAAACCCTTCCACACCCTATATCTACCACAACCTGCTTACCTTCACCATACTCCTCCCCACCTGCTCCTCCTGTCTCATCCCCTACGACACCTCCTGCTCTCTTACACCTCTTTCCACTATCTCCTATTCAAAAACCCAGACACAGCCCCCACTTTTTACAACCTACAACATCAAACCCCCCTTGACCAGCGCTCCTCTCAAACTCAGAACCCCAAAATAACAGAAACCCTGCAAAACAAAATCTACCAAACAGCTGAGGCAGTTTCCAAATTGCTGAACGCCGTGGAAGAAAATTTACTCCCCCAAAAGACTTTGCCTTATCAAACAAACCCCACTGCAGACATTTAAGTCCGCACTCCCCCGCCAAACAGAACAATTCACCAAACTCATATCCTCCCTGTCCCCAACCCCAGAAAATTATTTAAAACCTTAACTTTTCGTCCCCCAACACCCCTCCCCCCATCCCTCCTTTCCCGCAGTGATTTGCCTTTACTTCCTCCCGAAGAAACCCCTCAAGAAGCTTCAGCCCCCAGTCCCCCACCACCCTCCCTTACCCCTTTCAACCCGCTCTTCCCCTTAACTTCTTCCCCCGGGCACCCTGAAAAACTCTCCCCCTTATTCCAAATCCAACCTCCACTACCCCGTAGTCTTGACCCACTGCCTTCCCCCCCTCTCCCAGACCCATGCTTCTATCTCCCCGAAACCCCCCACTCTTCAACCTATCAATAACCTCTGGCCCTTCCCTTCGCCCTTTAAAAAGCTACATCACTCCAACCAAAAAAAACAACCATTGACCCCTTTTCTCTTCCAAAATCGCCCATCCATGCTCCCTTTTTTTCCAAACCCTCGAGCGCATCATCTTTGCGTCCTCCCACCTCTCCTCCAACTCCCCTTCCTGACCCACTAAAAATCTGGTTTTCGACCCCCCCAATTACCGAAACGCCCTAACCCAAAATCCTAAAGATCTAGTAACGGGAAAGCCCAGCCACAACTCTGTGTCCTCCTCTTGGGACCCTTTCCTCTGCCTTTGACCTGTCGACCATTCCCCCCCTGTACAAATCCCCCTCTCCCCGGCATCCGGACTTTGGGTCTTTTTGTTCCCCCGTCCCCACTATCGGATTCAGCGTCTCTCATTCTTGTCCACCTCTTCCCCGGCCACTCTTGTCGGGGTCCCCCCAAAGGGGCACCTGGGTATTATCTTCTTATCTACACCCTTGGTCCGGTAGCTCAAAGCCTCAATGGTTTCTTACCACCTGTAGTGTGATACCCCCAAATCTACATCTCTGGCCCCAAAAAATGTTTATTCTCTACTCTCCGATCCCCGAGGTCGTCCTCCATTTCCTCCTTCTTTTCATCACCCTCCCTAAAACTAAAGTGGAAAAACAAACTCATTCTTTCCACCATCCAACTTACCCCTGCCCCTGACTCTCTATTACGTCAACGGTCTACACTTTCACCCGGGCCCCAAGTCCCTGTCTTTGGGTTCCTAGACCTGCTTTTTTCTTTCAAAAAAAAAACCAAAAACCCCCACCCTTTCCGCCGCCCCCACCGAAAAAAAATCTCTCGCACCGCTCTTTTCCTCGGGTAGACACTACAAAATGCTGGGTCCCCTGCCCTTTTCATCTCCCCCAGACTCCTGCAACATCCTTCTCAGTGGCCTCCCCGCTAGCCCCCCTCCCCTCCAATCCATCCTTTAAATCTGCTGCCCGTCATCCACCTCTCTCCCCGTACTCCCCCCTTCCCCCCCCTCTGCCAATCCCTTCACTGCTTCCCCCTTGCCCAAACGAATTATTTCAGCTATAACCAGACTACAAGGCCCCAAAGCATCTCCCCCCCATACACTCTGCCTAATTTCCAAAAATCCCCCCACGCATCTCCGCTCCTCAAGGGCCTTCTCCTCGCTTCCCCTTATCAGCTCCCCCACAAACCGCCCAAACTTCCGGCTTTACCCACACCTGGAACCACTGCCCCCAAAACACAAGACCTCCTCCACTTTCAACCCGCTTAAAAGCAACCTGAAAAAACCCTTTTTTCAGGCTTGCCTATAACCTTCACTAAACTTTTCACTCTTCCTCCACGACATGTCTGCCCCCCACCTCCTGTCTCTTTCCCCCCTCCTTGTAGTTTTTAAGCCCTTTCGGGTAGGGTCCTCCTCCCCTGCTGCCAAATTGTCATTAACCCCTTTCACTGTATCGTTTGCTTATGTAATTATGTAACCCCCTCGAATGTACAGCGCCCTGGAATCAATGGCGCTTTAAAATAAATAATAATAATAGTATGGAGAAAGTATTAACGTTCCACAAGGGTTCTCTAGATGGTTTGAGGTCTCTTAGTCTGGAGTGAGGTTAGTAAAATAGAATATAATTAAGGAAACAGATGAAAAAACCCTTCTATAACTACCTGATCATTCTCTGTCAGTGGGAAAAAAATTATTAGTATACAGAACCATTAGCAATTCTCTGAGTAAGCAAGGGAGGAGTATGACTAATTTTTTAATGACACGTGAAATTAAATGACTCACTAATTCATGTTTCCCACCTTATTTCATATTACAAACTATATGTGCCCCATGAAAAAAGACAGAGGCAAAAATGTGTATTTTTAACCTTCATGGGGTTTTGTTGGGAAATATTGTTTTTTGTAATCTTGTCTTTCAGTAAATCTGGGTGAAAACATAGTTTTGGGTAACCTTCTTTTAAGGTTTTTGGTGGGTGCAGCTTAGCCCCCCCATACATGTGCTTACCAGTTCCCTCACTCAAAAGGGGGCCAGACGAAAATTGTAAAAGTACACTATTTCATCCCTGCTAAAATAATGAAAAAAAGGTTATTAAGACAAACCTGTGAGTGTGCCAGCAACAAAACACCTCTTCTCAGTGCAGGTTGCGAGTGTTCAGAAATCTTATTTACCTTCATTTCCTCAGTCTGCTGTGCTGCACAGCATTGCCACAGGGAAAAGGCACCTGATAAGGGAAAACACGTGCTAACACTAGCAAGTGACCTCTCCTGGAGCAAGCACAGGCAGGGCAAAAAGTACAGATGTGAAAAGGCTGCAAAAAGGCAGATCAGTGGTCACTCGTATTAAGTGGGGAATGCTCATGTATTCGCATTTTAATTGTATCATGGAAAGTCCCTGGTCGGGCATGTTGGGGGGTTTTGGGGCTCTATGCTACATATAACAGAAATGCTTATGGTATGTGTTGGTCAGTCATTTTGGAAGGGGTTTGTGAAAAGTGAGGAATCGATTGGAATTTGTTAGAATTTCAGGAAAAATTTGATTTTGAACGAACCCAAATTTAGGTGATTCATTTTTCTTATCATTGGGGAGAAGAGAGCGGCAGCTTCAGGTGAGGCAGTGGAAAAAGCCCCCCCAAATTTGGTAGTGTGGCCGGGATCCGCAGGGTCAGCAGTGTGAGGGTTTGGGGGCCAAAAAGGCCACGATTTAGACCCCCAACACTTTAGGGACCAGAAAGTGCAAAACGGGGCTCACTGGGGCAGCGGTGGTAACAGTCAGTCAGTGCGGAGCATTGGTGGTAAAATCACCTACTCGGCGGTGTGCCAGTTTTTGACAAGTAGTCTCAAACATATGGGAATCTAGTAAGAGAACAAAGAGTGATTTTTAATAACTATATTTAATGTTTTGCTATTTTGCATTTTTCAACTTTAAAATCTAAAACATTTCTCATCTAAAAAAAACTAAAACTTAACTTTTTTATTATGTACAAAACTTAACCTTTTTAAAAACACTTTAAAAAAACTTGATTTTTAACCTTCATTTTTTAAAAAAATGTATCCCTTTCTAATTGTGAAAGAATAATCCTTTTTTATTATCAAATCTGGTGGAACACCATTATTGTATCAGCAGGGAAACCCTATATATAAGTGATCTGCTAACTGCAAAAAGGAATCCAAAACATCTTACTTGGGCATCACCCCCAATCGATGGGCCCGAAACATATAAGGTTTCCTTTGAAACCCTCGCAGCGGGTAAAATAGTGAAAAGAGGTTGAAAATCACAAAATTAAAATGTCAGCCTGACCTCCCCAACTGTTTCACCGAAACTGGGGACATCAGGGGAAGGGGTCCCCGTCCATGTGTTAGCTCATTTCCCCTTTTTTATGGTCTTAGGGTACACACCCTATTCAAGTGCTCACCCCTTAGCCACCAGAGATTCAACAATACCAAGAATTTAAGTTTTTTTAAAAAATGTTATAGGGGTTTTAAATGTTTTTTTCAAAAAAAAGTTTAATTTTAATGCTTTATAGACTGAGAACAAAGGTTTAAGTTTGCCTTGGCAAAATGTAAATTAGTTTTTTGACAAGACACCGAGAGGGAACATGGCATATGTAAATCTGGGGCAAAATAAAGCGTGACCAGGGGCCTAACGCTGGGACAAAGCCCTGACAAATATGTATGTCACCATACAGTGGCCTGGTAGAAAAGTGTCCGAGGGGGGGTCCAAACCTGTCCCAACGCGCACACCCAGTGGGTGCCTCCCCTTTCAGGCAGTCAAAGCTTCACCACCCCATCTACCGGTCCAGATACTTCTGCCCTCGGGAAACATGGGCCAGCAGTCGTTCCCGGCAACTGCGAAAAAGGGCGCAGATGGTCTAGCCTCCCTAAGTCAGAACTGACCGTGCTCATGTCCCCGTTTTTTTTTGGGAGCTGCTCTCCCTTTTTAAGTGGTGGACCTGCACCATTCAGAGAACTGGCCAGGAAACTTTGCATTCACTTTGGCCATTTCTACACCGCCAAGCACACCCTCCTTGAGCTAAACAGAACAGAGAAACCATAAGCAGAGAAAAACAGGAATTTATGAACAGGGGGAAATTGATGAACAGGAATAAATATATTAACAGGGAGAAATTGATTAACAGGGAGAAATTGATGAACAGGGAGAAATTGATGAACAGGGAGAAATTGATGAACAGGGAGAAATTGATGAACAGGGGGAAATTGATGAACAGGGGGAAATTGATGAACAGGGGGAAATTGATGAACAGAGAAAGGCCATTAATGATTTTCTGATGACCAAGTGGACAGGAGTACACCCTTGTGTAATTTTAATGTCGGACAGTGGCAGCTCATGTGTGACACCTGCCGTTTGCGCAGGCCCTTTGAGATGGACACGTTATTTGTCAGTTGCCAGGACTACGGGATGCAGTGACTTCAGTCCACTGCTTCATGTCCTGGAACAGATGCTGCAAAATCTGTCTGGTCAGGGGACTGGAGACATGGCGACTACACTCATGGCCACATGAGTCCAGTGGGGGGCTGAACTGGAGGAGGAAGACATTGGAGCACAAGCAGTGTCTGGTGAAACGAGTGATTTTTTTATTCAGGTGATAGGAGAGGAGCAACCGGAGGATTAGGAAGATGACCTAAACACCCTGTGGCAGTATATAGTGGAGATGGAGGCAGGGAGTCCTTCAGAGTCACTTGCACAGATGGCCCGCTGCATGCTGATTTGCCTGGCTAGTGACAGCTGAATTGTCACGATCTGGCAGATGGATGACGTCTGGCTCTCCACCCTCTTGGACCCTCGTTACCGGTTCCAAATGGGGGCATTTTTTCACCTGCCAAGGCAGACAAACTCAAGTACTATAGAGACATCCTATGTAGTCAGTTGGCCGCTGCCTATCTGCGCCATGGTCCATCCTCTAGCAGGTCTGACCGGGTGGTTCATCAATGCTCACGTACCACTGCCACAGCTGCTGTGGAGGGATGGGGGGAGGGGGGGTTACGAGCAGTACCAGCTACATCAGCAGCAACCAGAGTCTGGAGTTGTTGAAGAGCAGCTTTCTTCACCCCCTAGTGATTTAGGTACTCACCAGCAGCAGCACCTGGAGCAGACCCTGAACCCTGGATTATTTTGGCTACCTGCCTCAGCTACTATTCTGATGCTGCCACCCGCCTGATTCCACACATCTGCTGCCAGCTGCTCCATCTTCCACCCACCATCTTTACCAGGGACAAGTATTGCCACCCACCTCCCCACTCTTCACTGGGCCATTATGTAGCCTTCTGATGCTGCTGCCACCTCACCACTCAAGTCTCCTCATGCTGCAGCCAACTGAACACTCTCTCAGTCGACCACTGGTTTTCTTTTTTTTTTTTTCGTTCTCAACAAGCTTTATTGGATCAAAAAAAATAAAGCACATTATATATAAACAGATGATCATATCTCAAAACAGAATGTACTGTAAACATCAAATCTCCCTTTCACATCTACCTCCTCATTAGGAACAACAACTTAGTATCTAAAGTTGTCTACAATGCAAACAGTCTTATCCACTGACATGATACATATAATTCCTACCCCTCTCCCACCGAACCGCCCCAAAACCTTCTGCATGCGTTCCACCAGGAGAGCGGCAGGTTACAAACATATCAAGGTATGGCATGTCCACTACCGTCAGTTGTAAATAAAAAAAAATAAAAAAAAGAGAAAAAATTAAGTCCGCCGGTGAAAGGGGAGAAAAATAAACTACAAATGTAAGATAATATAACTGGTAAACTAATTCAGACGCGACAGAGTGCCCAACACAGCTAGGCGACACCAAACAATTGCTCAAAAAGCACGATCTTATGCAACAGTTTCAGAGGAGAAGGAAAGAAGAAGAGCATGGGCCAACTAGATCACATAAGCCTAATCAGCACGCGGACCTGTAATCAGGAGACTCCACAAAGATCATCCACTCGCTCCATATTCTATAGAACCTATCCAGGGAGTTTTCATTCTCTGCCCTCAGTTCCTCCATTCTTTGGATGTGAAAAATGTCTTAAAACCAATCGTTAATGGATGGGACCTGAGTAGTTCTCCAGATCCTAGGGTCGCATCTAGGCTGCCACAGAAGAGGCAATAGCCCCCCCTTTTGGGGTCCGCAGGAAAAGGGTAACATGGAAGGAGGAACCCCTTTGGGCATTCTCAACCAAATTTACCCTTTTTTTTGCAATCCCCTCAATAACTTTAGCCCAAAATTTGGTTGATGTCTGCACCCCCCCAAAATTATACATCTGGAGGTCGGCAAATCCCCAACATGTGGCCCGCAACTGTTGGAACAACACATGCAGTAAAGGGGGGAAACCCTGTCCCTTTGAGGATTTATATTTTGAGCTCCTGATACGACAGGAGCCCAAGGCCCCCGTGCGCCAAGGAGCACGTTTTGGGCCAATCCTCTCAGTCGATCAAACCCCCAAAATTCTTATCCCAACCATTCAAAATACGGGTTATGAGACATTTATCAAAAGATAATTCCCTTGGGAATTGTGTGTTTGGAGCACCTGTTGATGAAAAGGGGCCTCAAATCTCGGGGGTCCCTACCAGATCAACCTAGTTTATTGTATCGAACAGCTTGAGCTAATTACTGTAGCCCCACACTGATTTGGTTCTTGGACCCACCCTTCGCTTTTTGGTTTTAAAGGTGGGTTTTTATGGCGAACTTGATTGCATGGTCTCCTCTTACTTGTCCCGAATATAGAAGAAAAAGGGCGCAAAACTTGAGATCGGGGTTCCCTTTTTAATTTGGCTTTAGGGTCCACCGGGGGAATAATTTATATTGTATCCGTACTTTCTAAAGACAGACATGGTGACCTTTTAGACCCAAAGGGAGAGAAGAAAAGAAGTCCCAAGTGGCATGTCCAGGCAGAAAAGTAGCGACCCAATATTAGCTCTTCGTTGACCCAAGGTTTGGGCTTGAAGGAACCAGTCTAGTACTATGGGGGGGCAACGCAGTACTTTGTCACGGGTTTTTCCCGCGGGGCCCCGCCTTGGCGTGGCCTGTCCGTGCCCCCATGTCTGCTTTGGGGTCCCCTGTGCAGGGGTCCCGCGCCTGTGTTTGCTATGTACTTGCCTTCCTGTCCCCGTTTGTTTCTTCCTGGGTCTGTCTGTGCACTGTGCCCTAAGGGGGTGCGCCGGAGTTCCCGCCATTTTTTATTTCCCGTTTTGTGCACCCTTCCCTTCACCCCCGACCCCCTGGGGTATAAGAGGAAGTTCTTGCTCTACCTTTGGTTTGTTTATTGCGTCTGTTCAGCCCCTTGCTTGTTGGTTGTGTCCATTTTGGGTCCCAGTATCTCTGGACTTAACCTGGAATGGGGCGTCGTGCATTGAGTCCCCCTTCTGCTGCTCCCTTTTTTGTCTGATTTCCTGACCTGCCTGTGTCCCCCGGCACCGTTCCTGGGCTTACCTGTCGTGTTACCGTCCGGTTCCTGTTGATCCTGTGGTTAATTTATTTGTCCTGTATCCGCGTGTTCCTGATCGTTTTCCTGCCCTGTTTTGTTTTCTATGTTCCTGGTTCCTGTCCTGTACCCCGGTGCACCGCCCGGTAGCCCCCGTCAGGGGGGGGGACATGGGGGTCCCGCAAGGGGCCAAGTCCATCCCCCCACCGGGGTTGGCAAGACCCGGGGGCCCCTTAGACTCCACTCCCTGGGGGGGTCCTCCACTACCACCCCCGCCGCGGTGTCCAGAGGATCCACCCCGGATGTCGGCGGTTGCGCCCGGCATACGTCTGTCAGCGCCGCAATGTTACATATAACTGACCATGGGTCCGCCGGGGGGACCCTGCCCCCGTCTAGAGTTTTCTGCACCCGTGGGGCCCAGCTCTGGTCCAGCCCGAGCTTACGTTTTGGCCTGCTAAAGGTCCCCCCCAACTTGTTTGGGCCCAGTATGGTCCATCCAGGCTTTCGTTTGGCCCCTCAGGTCCCGCCCCGAGCTTCGTTTGGCCTAGCTCTGGTCCAGCCCGAGCTTAGTTTGGCCCTACTCATGGTCCCCCCGGCTTACGTTTGGCCTAGCTCATGGGTCCAGCCCAGAGCTTACGTTTGGCCTAGCTCATGGTCCGAGTTACTTTTGGCCTATCAGGTCAGCCAGAGTTAAACGTTTGGGCCTAGCTATCATGGAAGGGTTTACCAGCCCAGAGCTTACTTTTGGGCGTGGTTACGGTCCCGCCCTGAGCCTTCTGAGTTCCCGTGGCTTACGGTCCCGGGCCCTGAGCCTTCTGGAGTCCCCGGGGCTTACGGTCCCGCCCTGAGCCTTCTAAACCCCCGTGGCTTACGGTCCCGTCCTGAGCCTTCTGAGTCCCCGTGGCTTACGGTCCCGCCCTGAGCCTTCTGATCCCCGGGGCCTTACGGTCCCCCCTGAGCCTTCTGACCCCCATGGCTTAGGGTCCCGCCCTGGGTTCCCTCCCATTTTGCCAGTGCCCCGCTTGTTCCTCCCATGCACCTCCGTTTCTAGGTTTTCCCTATACTGGCTATTTATACAGCCTGTACTTGGTTTTGGGTTGCCCCGTAAGAAGTAGCGGGCCCCCTGGCCTATGTGGAATGCCAGTCTGGGATTGGGCGGGGGAGGAGGGGGATTGGAGGGGGGGATACTGTCACGGTTCATGCCGCGGTCCCTGCCTTGGACCGTCGGCCTGTCCGTGCCTGCCATGTCTTTGCTGGGGGTCCAGCAGCCTGGTTTGCTATTACTTGCCGTCCTGTCCATCTGTTGCTCCTGGGTCCTGTCTTTCATGTCCTCTAAGGCGTGCGCGCGGCAGCTTCCTGCAGCTCGGTTGCGCTGCCGGAGCCGGGTGTCGCTGTCAGTATGGGGGAGAAGCAGCCGCCGCCGCTCGTGTATAAGCGCTGTATCTGCTCTGTCCCGGACTGCAATGCCGCGTACAACAAGAGCTGGAAGCTGCTGGCCCATCTGTGCAAGCACATGGGGGAGAAACCATTTGCCTGCGCATATGAAGGCTGTGGTAAAGGCTTCATAACTCTGTATCACCTGAATCGTCATATTCTGACTCACACCGGGGAAAAACCATGCAAGTGTGATGCAGAAGACTGCAACTTGGCATTTACCACAGCATCTCAGATGAGAGTGCACTTTAAAAGAGCCCATGCCTCTCCAACACAAGTCTATGTGTGTTATTTTGAAGGTTGTGGCCAGCAGTTCAGGAAACATAACCAGCTAAAAATCCATCAGTATCTACACACAAATCAGCATCCTTTCAAATGCAGCCATGAAGGATGTGATAAAAGCTATGCATCACCTTCCAAGCTTAAACGGCATGAAAAAATTCATGCAGGGTATCCCTGCAAAAAAGACAGCACTTGTCCATTTGTGGGAAAGAACTGGTCAGAGTACCTTACACATGCTGCAGCTGTTCATACAGAAGTTACCTACAGTGCGGTGCCGCACTGTTACATACATAATATGATTTCAGGTCAGGGAGGGCCAGTCCACCATCCTCCTTATGTCTAATTAGAATGTCCCCTGGTAAACCCCCGGTCTCGCATTCCCCCAAACAAACCTACCAAAACATCTGTTTAAGTCTCGGAATAAGGTAATAGGAAGGGCAACTGGGAGAGTCTGGAACAAATACAGGAGCCTAGGGAGAACATTCATTTTAAGAATATTAATGCGACCCGTCCAGGAAAATTCCTTCCGGTCCCACTTGCCCAGATCAACCTTGATAGCCTGGATGAGGGAGGCGAAATTCAGTTGGAAAATGTCATCCAATTTCTCGAGGATCTGAACACCTAGATACGTGAAAAAGACTTTCACCCACTTGAACATGAATTCACTTCCGTAACGACCTTATTTATCCGAATCTAGGGTAACATTTAGTGCAACACTTTTTGACCAATTCACTTTAAAGTTACTGACCTGGCTAAATCTGTCCAGCAGGTCCATCAGAGCGGGCATGGAAGATTCCGTCTGTGTAATATAAAGCAAGAGGTCGTCGGCGAAAGCTCCGCACTTGTACTATTTGTCTCCGATCTGCAACCCTCTGATCTCAGGATCCGCTCTAATGGCCCGCATCAGGCATTCCATCACCAACACATACAAGATGGGGGGATAAGTGGATCCCTGCCGTGTCCCGTTGCTAATGTCAAAGGGCTCGGACAGGGCATCATTGACCCAAATTTTCGCCTAGGGTTCGATAAAAGACCATAAATTCCCCTAACAAAACCCGGCCCCATCCCCAGGGTTTTTGAAAAGGTGCCCGGAAAAAAATTCCAGTCCACCCTTTTTTCCAAACCCCTTTCTCAAGCAGAAAATTTACAACACATAAGGGGGATTTTGGGCCCCTCGGGCCTTTTGGCAAATTTAAAGGGAGGAATGTTTTTCAGGGTGTTGCCCCTTCCCCTCCTCCCCCCACAAAAAAACCCATTTGGTTTCTAATGTATAAAGGTCTTTCAAGATTTTTGGAAAAGGCAATTCGAAAAAAACAGAGGGCCCTTTCGGAAACCTAAAAATTGGCCACACCCCTTTTTTTTCCCTGATATTATCGTAAACAATTTTTATCCAAAAAAAAAAAACAAAGAAAAACAAACAAAAAGTTTGTCTATTTATATATAAAAAAAAAAACCCTTTTAAATTAATTTTTAATGCAAAAATATACCATAAATTTTAAAACTTAAAAATTATCAAATAACTAAGCCTTCCTTTTACAACGCGGAGCGAAAGGTTTTCCACCCCGAAAGGACGCCCCCGGGCCAAAACCCTAGCAAATAAAAAAAAACCAAAATTATATCAAAATCATACAGTGTACGAAATCCCCCCAAAGTGTAAACCCAAAGAAAAAATTAATTAATACCTAAATACCTTACAAAGTTTATCTCAAAATAAAAAATGAAACAATAAAGGGGGCCCAGAAAAAGAACCTCAAAAGCAATTTGTCAGGAAATATATTGCCCCAAAGCTATGCCAAGGGTTTCACCCCCCCCCCCCGCTAAATTTTAATGGGGTTTTCATCAGGGACTTTTTCTTTGGGACAAAACAACCTTCTTCAAAAATGTATTGGGTTCAAAAGATCCTTCTTAAAAATTAAGGGTACTTAAGGGCATCGTATTAAAATAAATAAAAAAAGGGCCCGTCTTCCTTATGGAAACCCCTTGGGGCCACCAGAGGAATGGAGATAATTTTTTCTATCAAAAAAAACCCGGAAAACCGGGGCATCCATATACACCCCGGGCTAGAACATCAAATTTATGGGCGGCAGCGGACATGTGAGTGGGTCGTATTTAAAATATGTGAAAATTTTACATTTCTTGACAAAACAAATAGTATCATCTAACTTTTGACAAGAAAACCCCCGGGTGGCTACAAATTGGTCACATCTCCCATGGTACATCTATTTTAAATTTTTTTATAATGGGCCTGGGAATTTGAAACCCATTAAATTTTCCGCCAGAAACCCGAATTTTTGGCGGCACTGAAAATGTAAAATGGGTTTGTGATATGTTATATATACCATGGAATACTTTTTAAATCAAAAAATTTTAAACATCTTTAGATTTTTTGATGAGACACCCCCCCATATTTGGCAAAATTTTGGGTTATCCCTAAATTTAAATTTTTATTTATCAAAAAAAACGATCCCCTCAAAGTACACCAAAATTATAAGAAGGATCTCTGAATGAAAACTTTTTTGAAAAAGGGGTTGTTTTGCCCAATGAAAAGCCCCCTTTTTAAACCAAATTCAAAAATTTAGCGGGGGTGGGGGGGGATGCTTAAAAACTTTTGATTTTGGGACAATATAAACCTGAAAAATTTGCTTTGATTTTCTTTACTGGGACCTTGGGATGGGTATCACAGAAATTTTTGGGGAATATTTCTTTATATTTATAAGGTTTTTTAAAATTTAAAATTTTTTCCTTTTTTTTGGACACTTTGGGGGAATTTAGTAACGAAAGTAGTTTTAAAGTAAAATTTTTTGGGGTTTATTGTCTTTCTGGGGTTTTTTGGGTTTTGGGGGGGGGGTCGTCCTTAACCGGGAAACGGGCCCGGGGGTCCGGTTTAAAGATGTTTATGGGGGCCCATGTAGTATTATTGGGATAAAATTAAAAAGGGGATTTTAAATCCGGGTATTTTTTTTTGCGTAATTTTAAAAATAAAGGTTAGATTTTTTTTATAATAAGTGGGACGAACTTTTGTGTAGTTTTTTTTTTTTATTTAAAAGTTTTTAAGCCTAAAGGCGAAAATTTTTTAGGCTTTCAAAATTTGGAAATCGGGTTTTTCCTTTAAGGGGAATGGGGCCAAAAAACTTGCACATAAAAAAAAGGGGGGTTTTTTTTTTTTTTTTCCGGGGGGTTTTTGGGGATTACTGTGATAGGGAACCTTTTAAAAAGAGGGAATGGTTTGGGTTTTCCCCGAAAAACAAAATTAAAATTAAAATGAAGGGGGATTGGGGGAAGGGGTTTCGGCCAAGCTCACCCTTTTAAAAAACCCCTTATAAAACTTGGTTTGTATATAAAAATCGGGGGGCCTTTGGGCCCTCTTTCCAGAGGGCAGAGAGGAAAAAAAGCCTCCCTAACTCCTGGGGCCGAAAAAAAGGGGACCCCCAAAAGACTTCCAAAACAAAAACCCCCTTATCAAAACGCGGGTCCGGGGGGGCAAGTTTCAAAAAAGGGCCTTTTAAATTTAAAGCAAAACCAGAAGTCATCACTTCTTTTTTAAAAACCACCAAAGGGGGGAGTGAGATTTTAAAATTCCCCCCGTTTAGTATGCTTTAAAATTCTTTTCCAGAACCCTCCCTTGTGAAAAAAATGTTGTTTTCCCAATTTTGGGGTTTTTAAAAATCGGGGGGTACAAAAAGGGGCAGCCTTTTTTTTTCAAAAGGGATCTGCCCAGCATCTTACCTGGCCCTTTAAGGTTTACCCCCCTCCCGGCCCTTTAAAAAGGATCTTTTGGAAACAGATCTAAAAACCCCGGGGGCCGTTTTTTTTTGGGTCTGGGCCGGGGGTTTTGCCCGGAAAAAACCCTCCTGCTTTTTTTTTGCAGAAGATAAAGAAAGGGGGCCCCCAATCAGAAAATGTCGATTTGGGTGAAAGACCCAATTCTGCCTTTTTTTAAAGCCAGGGAATTTTTTTTTTAAGGTTGAGGCCGCTTCCCCCCCGCTTTAAAAAAAACCCCCCATGTTTAAATCACACCCCCCCTAAAAAAGGAACTTTTTCAGTGATTCCCCCTTTTTAAATTTGGGGGCAGGGAGGGATCTGAAGAGTTGTAAAATAAATATTTTAATTTGTCTGGGCCCAAGGTTTCCACAACCAAATCGAATCATGAAGAAAAAAACAAACCAAAAAAAAGGGCCCCAAAAAATTAAATTTGGGTTTTTAGGGCAAAAAAAGCGGGAAAAAGGGCACCCTTCACATGAAAAACCGGAGCGGTAAACTGAGAAAAAATAAATTCCAAATAATTTTTGGATTATAAAAGCCCGGGGGGCAAAAGGCTTTTTTGGGGAAGGAACCCATAAAAATCAAAAATTTCCTACTGTACCCCCCAAAGGGGGAACAAAATAAATGTGAAATTTCCCCGGACACAATGGGTTTTAATGAGTCCCCCCAAAAACACACAGAGCGGGCAAAAATAAAGGAGGACCTTCAAAATTTTTTAAAATTCTGGGGCGAGTCCAAAGCAAAAGGCCCCATTGAGGGTTTTAAAATCGGTTTTTGCCGGGGTAAAAAAAGGAATTCCCCAAAATAAAAAATTTTTTTCCCCTTTTTCCCCGAGACCACGGTTTTCTAATGCTTTTTTTGTTCCACCCCCCAACCCACTTTTAAAATTGGGAAACAATTTTTTGGTTTTCCCCCTTTTTTTAAATTTTTCTGGGGAAAGGTGCATAAAAAAAAACACAGAATAAATGCAAAAAATTTCCTTTTAACTTTTTTTTTGGTTTTCAACTCCTTTTTTCTTTTTGGCTTTGGGGGAAATTTTGATTTAATTATTAAAAAAAAAGGAAAGGGGAATTTTTAAGAAAGATAAAAACGGAAAAGGGAAAAAAAAATTTTGGCCCTTCAAAAGAAAAAATTAACCGGGGAACGGGGCCCCCCGCCCCCCTTTTTTCCCACTTTTTTGGGGGGGGGGGTTTTTTTATTTTTACATGTTTTTTTTAAAAGGAAAAAATTTAAAAAAAAAATTCACCCCAACCCAAACCCCATAAAAAAAAGAAAAAATTTAAACCCCTGGGGGCCCACAAAAAAAGCAATATCCCCAAGCGGGGAATTTGAGATTTAGTTATGCGGGAAAAACAAAAACCAGATTTTAAAAACAGGGGGAAAAGTTCCCAAAAAAAAGGGGAAAAAATTTAAAACCTCTTGGGCCACAAAATTAAAAAAACCCCCCGACAAAGGCCTAATTTTTTTAAATTTTAAATTTTTAAAGGCATTATGGGGTGGCCCGGGAAATCCCGCAAAAACCGTTTGAAAATTTTAACCCAAACCAAAAAAAAGAGGGGAAAAAACCCTTGGATTTTAAAATTCCCTTTTTACAAAAATGAACAAGGTAAAATTTAAAAAGCCTTTATATGGGAGGAAAAAAAAAAACACACTCAAAATTTGCCCCTTTCCAAAATTTGGACCAAAAAACCAGGCTAGAGGGATCCCTGAGTTATGAAATTCCTTACGGGAAAGAACAGGGGGAAATTTTAAATTTAAAGATGGGGGCCCCAAAAAAAACCCCCCTTTTGTTTTTTGACCTTCCAAAAAAAAAAACATTTAACTGATTTTGCGGGAAACCCCCGGAATCAAAAAATTTCCCTAATAAAAGCAAAGGAGAAAATTTAAAAATGATGGGGGGGAAAAAAACAAAAAAGGGGTTTCTGAATTTAAATTTCCAAAAAAAACACAAATCGGGGAAATTTGATTGGAAAAAATTTTTAAAATCTGAAATTTTCCCAAAAAAGAAAAACCAACAAGTGAGATTAGGCAAATGTATATAGGGAAAAGAAACTACAACCCCAAAACCCTTGGACCCCCGGAAAGAAGCCCCCAAAACAAAATTAAACAAAATGAAAAACGCTGGGGCCCTTAAATTTGGGAGAAGGAAGCTGGACCCCATTTCCTCCTAAAAAATAAAAACCCCAAAAATAAAAAAAAAATTTTTTTTAAAAAAAAGGAAAAAATAACTTTTTATAGAGCAAAGGAGGATTCCCGGGAAATTTTTAAGCGGGAAAAAAGTGGGGAAAAGTAACGGGACATAAAAGGTTTTTTTTTTTCCCTTTTTTTTTTTTTTTTTTTTTTTTTTTTTTTTTTTTTCCCCCTCCCCAATCCCCCTTTAATTAAAAGCAAGTAAAAAAAGGGGTTTGTAAAAAAGGGGCCATTTAAAGCAGCACAGAGGGCTTTTCCCAAAGGACAAAAAAAGAGAGGAAAGGTTGGAAAGCCAGGGGGCCGCCCGGCACTTTTTAAATTGCGGGTGTGACGTCACAGAATCCCCCCGGTCCCCGGGGCTTCATTTCTGCAAAAAGGTAAATTTAAAGGGTCCCCCTTTTTCTTTTCCTTTTTCCCAAAAAAAGGTCCTTTTTTTCCCCTTTTTAACTCCCCTTTTTTTTGTTCTTTTCCCCCCAGCCAATTTTTATCAAAAAAAAAACCTGCTTCTTTTTCCCGCGAAAAAACCCACCCAATTTTATTTTTTCGGTTTTAAATGGAAAACCAAATTTTTTTTTCCCTTTGAAATTCTAAAAAAAATTTCCACTTTATTAGAACCCGATTTTCCCAAACCTTTCCTTAGTTTTTAAGCAAAAGAAAAAACCCTTTTAAAACCTTTTTTTTTTTCCCCCCCTTTCCCCCCCCCCGTTATTTTTTTTTATATTTTTTTTGGGGTGAAAATTATTTTCCTTTGGGGTTGGCCAGCAGGATGAAAAAACCCTCCCATCTTATATTTTTTCTTTTTTTAACCCAAAGGAAAAAGGGGCGCACTCCCCCTTTCAAGAATAAAAAAAAGAAAAAATCACCATTTTTCCTGATGATATACACCCCCGGGGGTCCAAAGGGGAAATTTAAGTATGTAAGCCCAAAAACCCTTTTTTTTAAAATTTTTATATGGACTTAATAATAACCGGGTATGTCCCAAAGAATTGGTGCATAGCAAACGTAGTGCCAATATTCAAAAGGGGGTCAAGAAATGATCCAGGAAACTATAGGCCGGTAAGCTTAAAATCTGTTGTGGGTAAAATGTTTGAAGGTTTTCTAAGAGATGCTATTGTCATGGGGGCTGGCGCGGGTGCCGTCTCCCCCCGCGGCCGACCCCCTGCCCGCTGGGAGTCCGGCGCGGGTGCCGCGGCTCCCCGCGACCATCCTCTTGCTGCCCGGTCCCTGGCACCGGCTCACTTTCCCGTCCACGCTCCTGTGCAGGCTGCTCCTGCCTGTCCCAGCCACCGCACACTTTTTAGGGCGCTCGCGCAATGGCTGGTCTGGATTTAAAGGGCCAGCGCCCCGGTAATTAGTCTATTGCCAGCCGCTGGTCCTATATAAGGAATACGCCCCCAGCACTCTCTGCCAGTTTGTTGGTGTGCATTGCCTAGTCTTGAGAGTGTTGGAAGTCCTGTCTGATTACCCATTTACCAGTCCGTTCTGCTACGTTTCGTGACCTTGCTTGTTTGCCGCCTGCCCTGACCTTCCGCCTGTCTCTGACCACGAACTTTTGCCGCCCATCCTGACCTCCTGCCTGTCCCCAACTATGCCTCTGGATTCCAATTCTGTACCATGCATTACCCCGGCCGCCATCGCAAGCAAGTCACGTTAGGGGTAGCGACCTGGTAGCCTCACGCCGCAGCAAGTCCATCCCGCTTTGGTGAATACCGGGGGCTACTTACACTCCGCTCCCTGGCGTGGCTTAACTATCATTGCTTGCGGTGGTCCAGCGAATCCACTGAACCATTACAGCTATCCTGGACTATCTCACTGAAAATAAATGTATAACGCCGTTTCAGCATGGGTTTATGAAGGTCAAACTAATATCATTAACTTCTTTGAAGAGACACTCGTAACCCTCATAGTTTTAAGCCTGACCTGAGAATACATCTTCTAAGACAGGCCTACAAAGATCCCTAATTGCTAACCTCCCGCGTTCTGTCACACAAACTTCTGTCACTCTCTGCACTTGGGCACTCCCAGGCACTTATCTGTTTATAGATGTATAATCTAGGTGGCAGGTTCATCCATTTTTTATGTAAACCACCTGTCACATCTGTGCTTGTTGGTGCCCCTGCAACATCCAGTGTCCGCGGGATGCAGCGGAGGATGCACTGTCAAGTTCCGTTTGCATCGCCAGTCTTAATGCAGCCCTAGACACTCTGCTGTATTAATTGTTTTCCTGACACACGTCTGCTGTTGCTGGCCTGGGCTGGAACTGGTTAATCAGACAGAGATGATTGACAGATATATCTACCACTAGTCTCTGTCCAGGATGCCAGGGAGCCGGTCCAATCACATTCTGGACCGGGTCTCTGGCTCCCTACTTATTACTCCTTTTGGCCCTTGCCAGTGATTGACCTGTCTTGAGCTGGTGTGTGCGATTTTATAGTTTACCTGGTTTCTTGATCTATTGCTGTTCCTCTGACTCTTCTCATGTCTCACATTTTTGTACCTTTTTGCATGCTCTGGCTTTGACTTATCATTTGTTCGTCTGTTTTTGTCTGTTTTTCTGTGTGCATGTATGTAGCGTACGAACTGTCTACCAGTTGCCGCTGGTCATTTAGGGCCGGGCGGGCAAGTAGGTAGGGACAGACTTGGGGACTTGGCCTAGCCTAGGTCTCGTGTGCTGTCTCCTTCTCTGCTCACCTGCTCCAGGTACATCTAACACCACCCCATATTTATGTAACATGGCTGGACCAATAGGTAATCTAAGCACTTCTCATCATTTGACTCACCCATATACCATAATAGATTGCAAGCAGGGCCCTCACACCTTGTGTCTGATCTGTAAGTATCTTTTTACTGTGTAATGTTTGTTTTTGTCTGTAAAATTTCCCCCCTAAATTGAAAAGGGTTTGGGTTTTAAATAAAGTTTTTAAATTATGAGGAGGTTTTGTTATTTCTGGGCTGGATGGGTTTTAGAAAATGGATGTTTTATTTTAGAGTTTTTTTAAAAGCATTTGATGTGTTCCCCACATAAAAGGGTTTGTAATTTAAAAGGGAAAAGGGGGAAAAAAGGTTTTTGAAAGTGGGTAAGAAATTTTGGCTCAGTGAAAAAAACAAAGGGTGGTAAATTAAATTTGGTAAATCCCCAGAATGGACCCCTGTTACTAGTGGGGTCCCACAGGATTTCTTTTATTGGGCTCTTTTACTCTTTAATTTAGTCATAAAATGATCTTACCTTGGTTTGACATTTGAATATCGTTTTTTTCAAAAGTTTATAAGCTTGAAAGTAATCAAAACAATAGATGTTTAAATGTGTTATTACAAAGGGATCGGGTTTGGTTGGGAGGCTTGGGCAATAAAGGAAGATGGGGGTTTAAACCCACAGATAACTGCAAGGTTTTCCCACATGGAGGGAAAAAAATCTTTCCCTTGATTACTTGTTGGAAAAAAAGGAAAATTTGCGGGGAAAAAAATTTAAAAAAAGAAAAGGAATAAAAAATCTGGTGGACAAAAAAAATTTAATTGTAGCCCCAGTGTCAGACAGCAGTCCCAAAGGCTAATAAAAATCGGGGGGGTTTTTTAAAAGGGGAATAGTTTAAAATGATGGGGAAACATTATTCTCCCTTTAAATACAAGTAAAGGGGTCAGACCACACATGTAATATTGTGGACAGTTTTTTGGCCAGTCCCAAAGGGAAAAAGGTTTTTTGTAGAGCTTAAAAAGGTTAAAGTCGGCTTTTTAGAATAAAAAAAGGAGGGGGTGGCTTTTAATACCAAAGAAAGATTAGCAAGTTTGGGTTATTTAGTTTACAGAAAAGACAGCTTCGGGGGAATAATAAAGATGTAAAAAATTATTTTAAAAAGGTTTTAAATTGAGCCCTTGTTTTTAAGATTATTTATCCCCGGGCAGTTCGAGAAAAAGGAGGCAAAAAGAAGTCAAATCCAAGAGGAAAAAAGAAATTTTTTATTAGAAAACGGGAAAGGGTTTTTTTACTGAAATGAGCAGCAAAATTGTGGGAAATTATTGTAAAAGGGAAAACCGGTTGAAAAAATTCATTTTAAAACCCAGAGTTTAAAAAGGGTCTGGATAAATTTCTGGGGGCAAAATAATAAAACAAGTTATAGTGCCCAGGATTCTGGGGAAAGGGGTTGGGGAATTAAAATTTCTAGTTTGAAATTTTAATAAAACAAAGTTATAGGCCCAAAGGAAATTTGGGAAGGATCTGGATACTTTTTGGGATGTAATAATTTAACAAGTTATGTGACCGGGATTCTGGGGAGGGTTTTGGGAAATTACATTTCCCAAAAATTTTAATAATATAAAAGTTTTTAGTGCCCGAGATTTGGAGAAGGGTTGGAGCATTTATGAGGGTGGAAATAATAAAACCCAAAAGTTCTAGTGCCCCGGGAGATTTGGGAAGGGGTCCGGAGACTTTTTTAGATGAAAATTTTTTTATAACAAGTTATAGTAAACCAGGGATTTGGAAAAGGGTTTGGGAAAAATTTTTAGAGGTAAAAATTTTAACAATTTTAAAAGGGACCGGATTCTGGAAAAAGTGTCGCGCCCAAAGGGTTTATTTGTTTGGGCCCGATTTGAAGGGGGGGGAAGGATTTTTTTCCCTAAAATAAAGGAAAAAATTGGCTTCTCCTCTTTTGGGGGGTTTTCCCTTTCCTGTCCGATCAACCATTTTGGGAAAAATAGGGGGAACGGGAGGGAAATTTTCTTTTTATTCGGCCTTACAAACTATGTAAGTATCATATCCTGGGCTCGGTCATGTTGGGGCTTGTGTTGTTTTGTTTTAATAGTGAAATTAAAAAACATTATAATATGGGCTGCCAAGCGGGTCATTTTGGGGGTTTGGGGGTGCTTTTATGTTTGATTTAAAAAGGGGAAGTTTATTTTATTTCATGTTCAGTTGTAAAGGTATGTTGGGGGGTTTGGGGTTTTAAAATAAAATGTTTATAAAACAATTATATAACGATTTTTTGGGAAGTCAATCGGGGAACATGGGAAAGGGTGTAATGTTTTTAAAAGTTTTAGGAAAAAGATAAGATATTGGTATTTATTTTTTCTTATTGCATCTAGCGCAGCCCAAATATTTTTTTTAAATTGAATTAAATATGAAATGCCTATTCGGGTTTTTTAAAGAATAATATTTTTCTTTATATAGTTATAGTTTGGTGCTCCCGTAGGGGTTTTAAATTTAAACACAAATGGAATTTGTAATGGTTTTGGGGTTATTTGTTCATAGCATTTATTATTTCTTCAAAGAAAAGTGGATTTTGTAAGGGGTTTTTATTTTTTCAGGGGGAATTTATTTTTTTTAAGATAAAAAGAGGGACGTTGCTCCCACTAATTTTGCCCCTTTTCCCAAAACCCCTTTGGAAGCAGAGTCTGTTATTTGAAGCTGTTTGACTCCATTTTACAGCTGATTCAAAATCCCAACCTTTTTTTAAATTTACTCCCTGCAAAAAAATTTTTTTCCTTTCAAATTCTTTTTTTTAATGCCACCTATTTTTTTTTAAAGAAAAACTTTTCCCTGGCTTTCGTTTTGGAAATTCCCCAATAATTTTGTTTTCCCTTAATAAGATGATTTGGGAAAAGGGTTCAATTCCGCTGCATCGCCTCCATGGGAGAATAGAGGCATTACACATTATTATGATCACTATTACTTCTACTGGTTAACCCCTTTAAAATTGGGACTTTAAGGCTCATCAAAATGTTTGGTTTTACTCAGAAAAGTCGGTTTAATAGGAGGGGGGAGGCTAATTAAAATTGGAGGGGGAAGCAGGTTCTGGTCCTGCTTTTTTGGTTTAGTCCCCAGTGGCAATTGTAAATGCAGGGGTTTTAAAAAATGAATAAAAAAACGGGGGCCAAGTCAGACAAAAATAAACCCGAGCGGTTACTATAGCAGCTGGAAGTCAAAAGGAAACCCCCTTCCCCCTAGTTTGCCATTTTAATGGTTTTTTTTTTATTTTCCCCTCGACATGAATAATAAATTAAAAGGGCCCCCTTTGGGGGACACCCTTCAGTTTTCTTTTTTAAATGAGGGTTTTTGTACAAGCGATCGCCCCCCATAGTGGTGAAGTACCCTGGGGGGTTTTTTTGTCGAAATTTTAAAAAAAAAATTTTAAGTTTTCCCCCCTTTGACATTTTCTAAATAAACAATAAAAAAAGTTGCATGTAATTTGGTTTTTCCCGATCTGAAAAAGGGGTGATTGTTTTAAAAATTAAAAAACCTCTTTTTTCCCCCTGAAAGGGTGAACTTTGGGAGGAAAAAAAAAAAAAATTTCCAAATTTGCTGGTCTTTTTCCCATTCTCTAAAAACTTTAAAAAAAAGTGTTTAAAAAAGTCTCTTTACATCCCAAAATATTTATAAATTAAAAAATCCCATTTTAAAGATGGGGAAAAAAAATTTCCCGGCCCGGTCCAAAAGGTGGGAAAAAAAAAATTTTTTTAGTTAAAAGGAAATAAATGCGGGCAGTTTAAAGTAAAAAAAAAAGGGGAAAATGTTTTTATTTAAACAAAAAAAACCCAAAATAAAAACCCCGAAAAAAAATTTTTGGGGCCCAAACATTTTATTTTAGGGGGGTGCGCCTAAAGGCGGCGTCTTTTCCCCCAAAAACTAGAAACGCCCCGTTGCTTTATTTGAAACCAAGCGTCCCCAATATCGGCGAAATTACAGAGAAACCCAAGCCCCTTTGTAAGCGCCGGGAAATGGGGGGAAGTGGGGGAGGCGGGGCGAACTAAAAAACCTTTATGAAGCAAATTCTTTATAGCGGCAAATTTCCGGGGCCCTTTTATTTGAAAGGAAACCCGGGGAAGAGAATTTTAAAAAGGGGTTTTACCTGAGTCAGAAGGGGTGCCTTGTGGGTTTGATAGCCCCAAAATCTATAAACCCGGGCCAGTAGAACAGGGCCCCATAGTTTTCAGGCGATTCACATTTACAAATTTCCCGGCAAAAAAATTTGGCACCTGGGCTCCAAACAATCATATTTTGTGGCCTTAGTTTTCCCCAGAATTGTACCAAACCCTTTTTCAAAACCAATTTTACAGGAGAGTGAACGTTTAAAAACAAAACCCCTGCAAAACCAGGGGCACAAAACTTTTTTTCCCCCCCCAAAAAACAGTACTTCTTGTTTTGGTAGAAAAAAAGCTCCATATGTGTTTTTTTAGTTTTAAAAAAAATTACAAAAGTTTGGTTTTTGCAAGGAAGAAAAAAAAAAATAAAGGGAGAAGAGAAAATATTGATAAAAAGAAGGCTAGAGGAAGGAAGGGGTTAACATAATTTGCAGACCTGTGCAGTTTATATGTATCCTGAATAGTTATGATTTGGCCCAGAAAGAAAAAGTAATTCTCGAGATTGGTTTGGTCAAAAAAAAAAATTTGAACTTTTAAAGGGCTTGCACCCAAAACTCACTGTAATTTTGAACTATGTTTTAAACCAAAATTTTAGTAAAATTTAAAAAAGAAAAAAAAAAAAAAAAAGGGCCCTTTTAAATTCCCGGGGCCCAGTTATTGGCTAAATTAAATTCAGGGCGGGGGGTTAAAACAAATTTTGCCCCCCCCCCCCCCCCCCCCATTTTAACAAAAATGTCCCCAAAAAGAAAAACAGGCTCCCCACCCCCCCAAACCCTAAAATAACAAAAAAGCTTTACCAAAAATAGTCATATAAAACTTACTAAAAAAATAGTCAAAAGTTACCAAATAAAAATGTTTCCAAAAAACCAAAAACCCCAAGCCCAAACAAAGGACCACAAAATAACCAGCCAAAAAGTAAAGGAAAAAATTTTCTACCCCCAAAATTGCCAAATATAAACCAATTTGTGACAAAATACAGCAACACCTTTGACCACTATCACCCAGCAATAGTAAATTAAAATACAAACCCAACCTTATGAATACAAAACCATTTATTTTAAACCCAAATTTTTCCCCAAAAATTTAAAAGGGGGTTTGGGTTTACCCGCGAAACGGGGGTTTTAATTAAAAATTATAAATGGTTACTTGGAAAAGGGTTTTTATCTAGGACTCACAGGAGACTTCTTTGATGAGAGTTGTTCTCTTTTTTTCTTCATCTCCCCCAATTTTGCCCCCCGACAAAATTAAGATTTCTCCCGACTTTTCCCACTGTAAAATTTCCAAAAAAATTTTTTTTAAGACTCCCCCTTTTTCAGTTTTTTTCCCAAACCCCAAATTCCTATCTTTTTATAAAAAACCCCCCAAATTTTTTGACTTCTCATATGGAAAGGCATGTAATAGCCCCGGGTACCCTTTAGTACCCCCCTATAGCCATTTTGTAGCCCCTTTACCCGGGGTAGAAGCCCCTTTTAGCCAGTGATCCCCCTTTGTAGCATTTGTTTCCCCCTTTTGCCATTTGGGGGAAAATTCCCCCCCTTGTTCCCAGTTGTTTTGGCCCCTTTACCCCCAAGAAGATGCCCCCCCTTTCCTTGTTTTTTCGTTGGGGCCCTTTAGCCGATGATGCCCCCTGTAGCCCAGTAGATGCCCCCTTTTGCAGAGACCGCCCTTGTGGGGCCCCAATTTTTGTAGGGGCCCCCCTTGTACCCAAGAGAAGCCCCCCTGAGCCTGGTAGGGGCCCCCCTTTAAGTGTGTGTGCCCCCCCTTTTTTTTGCCAGGGATCCCCCCCTTTTCCCCGGGTGAGCCCCCCTTTTTAAAAAAGTGTTTGCCCCCCCCCCAATGAGCCAGGGATGCCCCCGGGTTCCCCATTTGTGCCCCCATTGTAGCCGGGGATGCCCCCTTGAACCCCAATGATCCCCCCTTTGACCCCATTTGATGCCCCCTTTGTACCCAGTGTGCCCCATTGTGGGCCGGGTTCCCCCCATTGAAAGCCGGGATCCCCCCTTTGGGGTGTTTTTTTGGCAGTGATCCCCCCCCTTGTGGGCCATTTGATGCCCCCCTTGTTCCCCAGAGTGACCCCTTTTTGCCAGTTTTGCCCCCATTGTAGCCAGTGACCCCCCTTCCAAAGGGGTAAAAATTTTTGAGGGGCCCCCCCCTTGTTGTCCCCCCAATTTTTGAGGTTTCCCCCTTGTAGCCTGGTGATGCCCCTTTGTAGCCAGTGATCCCCCTTTTTGTACCCCGGTGTGCCCCCTTGTACCCAGTGTGCCCCTTGTGGGGCCCCCAGGGGCCCCAAATTTGTAGCCGGTGCCCCCCTTGAAACCCAGTGTGCCCCCCTTTTTGGGCCAGGTGCCCCCCTTGTAGCCGTGTCCCCCCTTTTTAAACCATGTGCCTCCCCTTGTAGCCAGGATGCCCCCAGGGTGGTCCAGTGTCCCCCCCTTTGTACCCAGGGATGGCCTCCCCCCCCCTTTTGTAGCCAATGTGCCCCCTTGTAGCAGTGTGCCCCCCTTGTACCCCAGGACCCCCCCCCATTGTAGCCAGTGTGCCCTCTTGTAGCCAGTGGTGGCCCCTGTAAGTAATTATAAATAACAAAAGAGTACTCACCTGGGTACCGCGCGTCCCGGTCCGGAGCTGCTCAGCAGTGGGAGCTGCAGAGTGGTGTAAGCAGCGTGACATCATCACGCTGCTTACGCTGCAACGCAGCCCTCCAGGGGTCTCCTCGGCGGCAGAGCTGTCCGCCGAGGGGACGCAGCGTCGCAGGGGGCGCGGTGAGAGCTGTGCGCCCCTGTGACGTAAATACAGGGGAGGATTCAGGACGGGAACGATCCGTCCCGCCTCCTCCCTTCAGCTGCTGGCTCTGCGCGACTGTTATAAAACAGTCGCGCAGAGCCAGGGGCGCTCCTCCGGGCGGGCAGGGCGGACCCGGGCGCCCCCCCTCGGGTGAGCGGAGCCTCGGCGCCCCGGGCGACCGCCCGCCCTGCCCACCCCTAGGAACGGCCCTGGGGCTAATAGTTGTCTGTTCAAAAGAACGGATTATGCGGTTTTCAGTTCCAAATTGCCGATGGTTGTATATGCACACAATATTTTTTTAAAGGTACAGTATGTTAAAATGCATGAATGGTATATGTGAATAGACAGGAAATATGATTATCAAATAGGTGAAGACCTAGACCTGCATTGCTGGCCATCCCTTGTTCCATTTCCTTTTAGAGGGCATTCTGCCATTAAAAACCGCATTGGACGACAAAGTTTTCAAGTATTTCATGTTATTTCATTTGGATTCAGTCATTTATTTTAATCATAACGTAGTCAGAAACAAGTCCCATTCATTCCAATGTGGTTTTGGATGCAGATCCAAACACAATGTTTTGGGCATATTTTACACAAGGTTTTTAGCTATCCCCATTGACATCAATAGGAAACTTTCAGGCATTTACCAACCAAAGAATGAATGAACATGTTCTCAATTATTTTACGGCGAAAAACTGGCTGCCAAAAATATGAATTGTATGAACTACAACGTATATATTCTATTAAGGTCAATGGGAATGATATACTTCAATATTTTAAGTTGGAATCTGTCTGGATTCTGAATTGAAATACTCATCGTGTGGACATAGCTTTGGGCCACCATGGATTGGAATCTACTGCCCAGTAGCGTAATAGTGTAATAAACAGGGTACAAATATCACAGAAGCAACTGTACTCTTTTTAACAGATGAACTGAAGTTTTCAATGTGTCCAGTATTAAGCTTTGCACACAGCTATCTTCTTGCCTTTCTGGGGATACTGAGGTCTCCCTGACACAATTTTTGGTGTCTCACCTGTTAGTCAGAGTCTCCCTCTCCATTCACACTTGTCTCCCTATCTTTCAGCTTCCTCTACTGATCCCCAGTATGGATGCCCCTGGGTGTCTCTTTATGGCCCCCAACTGGTTTCTCGACACTTCTTGCTGTATGGGACACTCGTCTCTCTTACTGCCCACTGTCTGCTCTCTAATGTCCCACGGCAAGGGTTTTTGGTGGGTTTTTCAGACGGTTTGCGGTTTTAGAAATCGTCTGAAAACCTGCAAGCAACGCTCCCTCATAGACTTCAATAGAAAGACCGTTCAGCAGTCCCCACTGAATGGCTTTTCTGCCAGGTGGTTTTTTACACCGCCAGCGGTCTGAAAAACTTAGAACATGTTCATTCTTCCGTCCAGTTTCCAGACCAACAATTAACATTGGAGTCAATGTAAACCACATCAAAAACACTAATTGGCCACAAATCAACTTGTTGCAAGTTGTCAGTATTGCCCTTTAAGTATAGCCTCAGTCAAGGAATCTCCTTAATCTTCCTCCTTCACCCCAAAACAAAAAACCCAAAAAACTCAACCTTTTTTTTTTTTTTCAAATTATTGTATTTCACTTTACTTATATCAAAACGTATGCTGAAAAACTTCTGGGGCCCCACCCCGGTCCCCAAAAACATCTATAATCCCCATTTTACATAACCCATAATGGGCAATCCCTTACCCTCCCAATCATTTTATAAAAGATAGTTAACGAATCCAGCTTAGCTGACATAAAGATCCCCACCCCAAACGCTAACAAGCAGCAACTTTTCGGAACCCCATCTTTTCCTTTCATCGGGGGAAATCAAGTATTCCCCATTATTGTTTATTATATCCGATTATAGACGTTTTTGGGAAACCGTTGTGGTCCAGAAGATATACAGAAAAAACTTTTGATATAAGAAAAGTGTACTCCCAAAATGTTTTAATTTAAGCCTTGAGTTTGTGTTTTTTTGTCAATGAAAACCCAAACCCAGAAAGTGAGTAAACGGTTTTTTGTCCGGTTTTTTGGGTGCTTTTTTTTTGGGCATTTTTTAGGTTTTTTTTTGCAAAAAAAAAAGGGAAAATTTGAACCACTAAGGGGGTTGGTTTTTTTGGGAAAAGGCCCTTTTTTGGCATTTTTTTAACACATGAACCCTCCTGAAAAGGGCACTCACGGGGTGCATTTTTTGAGGGAGAGTCTAAAAACCCCCTTTTTTTTAACCAAAACAAACCCAAAATTTTTTTATGCTGTTAAAAAGCAAAAGGTGTTTTAAAGAAAAAAAGGGGGGAAAAAAAAGTTGGCCTTTGTGCTTTTTGTTAAATTCTGGATCTAAAAAAAAAAAAAATTTTTTGGGTTTCTTCCCCAACCAAAATCAGGAATACTTTTGCACTCAGAAAACCCTTTTCTGCTTAAAAAAAGGGCCAAAAAAAACCGTTGGGGAAAACCTGGACCAAAACTCGGGGGGGGTGGGGAAAAAAATTAAAAAAAAAAACAAAACCGCTGAAGAACCAAACCTTTTTTTTGTTTAAAAAAAAAACGCCCAAAAATGGGTTTGTAAAAAAATGGTTCTGCTGATGTCAAAACTGAGCTGATTTTGTCCTTTGTAAATGCACCCTAGGCTAGGTCTAAACAGCAAATGTCAAAATGCTGTCCAAAATCCGTTCGGTTTTTGTATTTGCCATCGGCTCTGTACAATGTATGGGAATCCGATGGCAATTTGGTGGAATACTGCAGAATACACATGTTGCTTTTTCCATCAGATTTTAAAAACAGAGGGTAAAAAAGCACTGAAATAGATTTTTTTTATTGCTGTTTATACAGCACGGGTGACTGGGGGAAATTAAAAATAGAATCTGTAAAAAATCAATGGGAAAAACCTTGCTTTAAACCGGGCCCTAAGCTCCCCTCTCCCCCCAATTTCCCCCCGGTTTTTCCATTCCTTTTGCCATTACCCCCTGGCCCCAAAAAATGTCTGTTTGAAGAGTTTCCCCCTTTTTCGCTCTACAATGGGAACCCCTTATTCTATTCTAAGCCCCCCCTTTGTTTTGGGGACATTTAGGCACAATGCAGGGAAGATGCCAAAAAATTATTTTTAAATTTTTAAAAAAATGCACAGCCCCAGGGAAACAAAACATACCTGAAATAAATAAACCCCTTTGGGGGGGAAAAGGGCTTCCAACATCACCCATGGGCCTGAGACATAAAAAGGACCCTATTTTTTCTTTGCCCAAAACCAAATGCCAGAAAGTAAAATAAACTAGTGTAAAAATCCAAGCTCACTTGTTTAAAGAGCGGGGCTAATTAAACTCTGTATATAAAAGCCGGGAAAACCCAAAACAAGAAAAACATTGCAAAGGACAAAAAATTTTGGGAAATTTTTGGGGGGGAAAGTTTTTTTTAGCTAACCCCAAAGGGCCCTATAATTTTTTTTTTACACTCCTCTAAAACTGCCCTTGAAACAAACCGAAGAAAAAAAAGATTTGGGAAAACTATGAAATCACAGGATCAAAAGACATATTAATGATATGCAAATAATAAACAAATATAATGTGCAAAACATCTCAATGTGGGACTCATCCCTGAAGAATATAGAACTTCCATTGCCATCTTGCTGTTCACCATGACAGCCTTTGGCATGAGTTCACTACAATACCCGTTGCTTGACATTTGGCTTGAAGCCCATTGTCCTGCAAATATCTTGTGATGGTTTGTGTCTACACTATTTGCCGCCTTAGGCTTGGGATGAGATGTCCAATTTTATTTGCAGTATAGAACGGATCTCCAAGCTCCAATTTTCTTCTCAGTCTTTTTGGTGTATTTTTTTTCTCTTTCCTGAAATCATTCCCGGGCGGCCCAAAAACTGCTGTTTTTGGGAATGAAATTTGCCTAGTAAAGAGCTTTTTGGTTGACAATCGCCCACCCTTAAGATAACAATTTTTGAAAAAAATGATGCCATGGGTCGATAATCGCCGTAAACCCATTAAATCTAGGGGAAAGGGGCAACAACACCTTCATATTTAAAACCCCAAACGGGGGGAGAAGTTTGGAATTAAACATCCCCCAAAAACCCTTTGGGATGTGTGCTATCCTCAAGGAAAGAAAAATTGGGGCAAAAAAAAACCCAAAGAAAAAAATTTCAAAAGGCTAAAATAATTCATAAAGTTAAAGGGGCCTAACAAAAACATGAGGACAGGCTAGCCACAGCGGGTAAAATAAAAAACCAGCACTAGGGGGACCCTTTTTTCACCAAAAAAGACACCGCAAATTGGAAAAAGGCACATTGGGAAACTGTTTAGAGACCCCTATCACTTTTTGCCCCAAAGGGACCAACAACTTGTCATATTGCGGTCCCTGGTGGCCGAAAGGGAACGCCCCAATGGGGAAACCCGGGGAGGCCCCTGGCGGGGCCCTCATTTTCCAGTGGTGCAGCGAGGACACCCCCAACATGCACCCAAAATCAAAGGGGGTGCCCACCCATTACTACTTCCAATTTTAAAAAACCCCAATCACCGGGGCCCCCTTTTTTTTCCTTTTCCGGCCCCTGGAAAGAAATACTCCCCAATTGAAAACCCCAAAACCCCCAAAAAAAACCCCTTATGGACCCCTTTATAGCTGGTTTTAAAACAGCAAATGCCCCCAAAAATTATAAAAAAACCCTGAGTGATAATATCATTTAATTTCCTACCCCATGCCTGCGGGTTTTCGTAATCTGCTTTTTCCAGGGTGATCCCGGCTTGTCAAGAATCCACTTTTTCCGTAGTGATGCCTGCTGGTCCAAAATTTCCACTGTTCCTGGTGTGATCCTGCTAGTCCAGAATCCACTGTTCCGGGTGTTTTGGAAAAACTTTTTTCCCCCATGAAACCGTGTACAAATTGGGGGTTTTTACATCCCCTAACCGCAAAACCTCAAAATAACCTTTTTGGGAAAAAAACACCAAAAAGGGAATAAAAATTAAAAAAAAAGGAAAAAAAAATAAAAAATTTTACAAAAAAAAATAAAAAATAAAGGGAATGTGAAATTGGGAAACAACAAAGGGGTGACCTCGGCAAAAAGGGCCACAACAAAAACAGAGATCCCCCGCCGATTAAATCCTTATAAAAAAGTCAGATTTTTTCCACATTGTCAGTGGAAAGCGGGAAGGGTTTTTTTGTCGGGTAATGACTCCTCCAGTGTTGTTTAAAGGTCCGCTCAGAAAAGACCGGGTGCTGGCAGGAAAACCCCCTCTAGGGCTGGGGGGGCTGGGGGCCAACTTTCCAAATTTTGGATACCCAAAAAAGTCAAATTGGGTCCGGAACAATCCAAAAAACATCGGTGTTTGAAAACGCAGATAGACCAGATTTTTAACCGGGACCCTCTGTGCCCCCGTATGGGGCCCCTGCATTAAAAGCGTCGGGAGGGTGGTAAATAAAAAATTGGGCCAAAAGGTCACCCCATTACACCCCCTTTTTGCTCCTTCCACCTTATTCCCGCTCCATGTTCAGAAAGTTTAAAAAAGAAAAAGGGTAAAAAAAGGAGTTTTTCACAGTCTTTTATTGAAAACTGAACGGGAAAAAACGGCAAAATCACAGATATTCTTAAAACCCCCCAAAATTTCCCAAACCGGCCCAAACTGGGATTAGAAAAAAAGAATTGTTTCTATGAATCCCCGGAATGGCGGTTTTGGTGGAAGAAAAAAAATTTTATAACACAATTTGGGGTACAAGTGACTCTTTTCGGAAAACAGAAAAAACGGACTGCAATAAGATTTTTTTAAAAAATTTATTTTGGTTTAAATTTATGGGGGCCTTTTTCGCACCTTTGGGAACAACAGATGAAATTTACAAAGGAAAAATAGGGTAAACACAATTTGCGAACAAGTGAGCCTTTGGGGCCAAACGCAAAACCCGGACTTAAAAAAAACCCAATTTTAAAATTTTATGGGGATTTATCCGGGTTTTTGGGACACTGACACGCAGTTATTGAAAAGGGAACTGAAAAAAAAAAAGGGGAAAAATTTTCACATCCCCCCAGAGGTCCGTTTCCAAAAAAGTTAAAAACTTTTGTTTTTTCCCAATTTCAGGCACAAAACACAATGAGCTAAACAATACCCTCCCTTCCTTTCCAAAGCCTCTCCTCCTGCTGCCAAAACCCCACCCCCCCACCCCACCCTGCGCGGCTGCACACACTAGTAGATATCTTTAAAACTTTCTCTAACTAAATAGGAAGTTAAATTCTCTAATCACACTGTATTCTGAGCTGTAGATAGGTGGATGGTTTCTTGTATTTGAAGAGACTGTCTCTCAGAGCTGTTAGAACAGCTATTGGTTTAAACGCCAACACGTCCTGCTGTGAAGTGTGATAGACAGTGAATTAGCTGAACAGGAAATGCAGTTGCATAGATAAAATGAGGTCACGTGATTTCTGCAGCCAATGAGATCCATACATCGCCCAGTCGTGACGTCGTACATTCTCCTCATCCACCTCTAACCTCGGAGCTGATTGGCTGGCCGCCAAAATGACAGGAAACGCTGAAAAAGGCGCGATAGTAAGAGATTATCTATAAGATTGTTACCTAAACGTGATCGCGTTATCGGAACTTTCAGATAAGCCTAAAACCCGTGCCGATTTCAACTTTTGTCGATAATATCACTTATTCCTAGTCATGCCTGCTGGTTCGTAATCTGCTGTTCCAGGTGTGATGCCTGCTTGTCAAGAATCCACTGTTCCTGTAGTGATGCCTGCTGGTCCAGAATCCACTGTTCCTGGTGTGATGCCTGCTAGTCCAGAATCCACTGTTCCTGGTGTGATGCCTGCTGGTCCAGAATCCACTGTTCCTGGTGTGATGCCTGCTGGTCCAGAATCCACTGTTCCTGGTGTGATGCCTGCTGGTCCAGAATCCACTGTTCCTGGTGTGATGCCTGCTGGTCCAGAATCCACTTCATTTTTTTAAAGTGCTATAGTTTCTACACTTTTCCTTTGCTCCAGTTTTGATTGCATAACAGATCATTCCAATAAAGCCAATAAATAAATATTAAAGTTGATGCACTGGAAGCATTGAGGATCTGAGTGACATTGGCATTTGGTAAATTTTGAAAGCTACATTACTAGGTCATAGCATCTCCAGAATGACAGGTATTGTGGTCTATTTCACTATGCATTGTTTAGTACATTGACAAAAGAGCAATAAGTACACAAGGCTTATCTCATTTTGCAATGGGATCCTATGAATTCTATTTGTGCTCCTGGTTACATTGATGCATCCTTACTAACTCTCCAGATCCCTCTGGAAGTCTACCGTAAACTAGGCTACAAAAGAGGTAGAGGTCATGTAAATTCTCCCTGAATGTTCCGGAGTGGTTCAGAGGTGTTCCATGGTTGGTTAAGGGCGTTTCTGGAGATTATATAACCTCATCGATGGCAGTTGGCAAGTATGAATGATCTTATGAAATCAAAGCTGATTACTGATGGTGTCTGCATGCAAGGGTATAAACCATATACTGTACCACTATGATGATGTAATGGACATCTAGAGGTCTTGCAACATAAATTGTCTGCTGTAGTCTATGCTGCATCATGGGCGACACGTATGAATGGGGCTGCACCAGTGTTCTGGTGTGTTTTGCTGCCAAATACCTGTTGAATTTTTTGCCTCTGTGACTTTTATGCATTTATGGATTCAAAATAGTGATTTTATTATGATTTTTTGGCTGTTTCCAAATACGCTGTCCCACCCGTTGACTTGCTGTACAAATATCTGTTGTAACCCTGTTCTATAGATATATGAACAGTCGTATTGCCAAACTTGGTGTATTTTGCACCAGGCACAACGCTTTTCAATGTGCCACCATTTTTCATGGGGGTGGGGGTGTCGGGCCAGAATGGTATGATAGCGCCAAAGTTTACAAATCTATACCAATTTCAAAATGGCACGAAAAACTTTGCTGTAGAACAGGACACATGCATAAAGTGCTGTGAGACACTTTCATGCATACTTCGCCTTCTACACTCCTCTAAAGTGATTTAAAACTGGCGTATCGGTGACAGGTTTCATACATGTTGCCCAATATGTCTGATTCTGGTAAGAATACAGAAGAAGCAGGGCTGAATATCTCATGTATTTCTTTTATACATTGGGATTCCTCTCTGTCAAACTCAGACTGATCCCCAGGAGAACAGGGGACTCCCTTGGTGGACCGCTGGGTATGATAGACCTAGGGCTGGATAAAGACAGAGAAAAAGAGGCAGAAAGCAAAAGACAGCGTGTTGGAGTCATGTGTAATAATTCAGAGTAGCTGTAGGCATGGCCCCTAAAATTAACTCCACTGGTGGGCCCCAGGAGCGGACTCCACTGGTGGGCCCCAGGAGCGGACTCCACTGGTGGGCCCAAAGAGCGGACTCCACTGGTGGGCCCCAGGAGCGGACTCCACTGGTGGGCCCCAGGAGCGGACTCCACTGGTGGGCCCCAGGAGCGGACTCCACTGGTGGGCCCCAGGAACCAGCTCCATTGGTGGGCTCCAAGAACTAACTTCACTGGTGGGGGCCCATGCATCCCAGTCTGACACTTCTCTATGTGCTATGACAACTCAGTAGGATTAACTGCAGAAAAGTGTAGGTAATACATTGTGATATCACCGTGACTCAGGTCTACTAAATCTGGAGCGTGCCTCTTATTATGCCACAAGCTATGCTGAATATAATTACTGCGTTACTATGTATGTAGAGGGCTTTGAAGTTAGCTGTACCTACAGTACTTTGTCAAGGGCTTAAAAGTTATCTTCAATTATTCAGCAACTGAAGAGACGCATTATTTGTCTTATTCCACCTGGAAATGATTTACTATTCTATTACACTATGGTCCACTTAATATTTATTAACAGATACATAAAGAAGATTGCATAGGCTTGTGATTATACTGTTCATCCGAGTAAAATTCCAATCTGCAACGCTTGGGACCATCAGGCTGTCAGGATATGAAACATTCAGGATCATGGATAATGTAATAGCAAAGGCCTCAACTGCAGGAACTGAAGTAAATTTAAATCTTTTCAACTTAGTCTACAGAAGTTGCTCTTGAAGAAGACCTGTGACCTCTACTGACCTTTCTGTTTTAGTAAATCCTTTTGTTCACTATGAAATAACAACTCTTCTCTTATATCTCTGTGTTGTGCTGTTCCTCTGTTATTCCTCCTAGAAATGTATTACTGAATCTGTCAGCTGGGCAGGGCTGCCATCAGAAATTTCAGGGCCCCCTACAGCTAAAGCACCTGGGCCCCCTGTCGGCCCTGCCCCCTGTCAGCCCCGCCTCCTGTCAGCACAATTGCTCCACCTCCAACAACCACGCCCAGCAACCACACCCAGCAACTATGGCCAACCAACCACAGAAAAAAAATGCATGTGCGCCATTGTATTTGTATTTAGTTCTTGTTGCATTTTACAACATACAGTTTATCTACAGTATATTGCAGTAATGAGTACGTATACAAAGGCCAGCAAATAACATGATTAACGTGTGTCAGCACTATGTTACTGACTAAACCAGTATACCCAGAGCAATACAACCCAACAATATACAAAGACCAAGTAATACCGCCACATGTCACTACGTATGGTGACTAATATCACTATAATGGTACTGACCAAACCAGCATACTAAAGCCGATATTACCAATAACCACAATATACAAAGACCAAGTAATACGCCACATCATCACCACATAACTCCAAAGATGCAGAATAATGCCACGATATTGTTACTGAATATCATTCATTACAATAACACCAATGTTACCACCATACATTGACCATATAGGGGGACATGTTTGAACACTGTCTAGGTCTAAGACTTTCTTTGCTACCATAGCAACCAATCAGAGCTCCCGTTTCATTCTTTCAGAGCACTATAAAGGGGCGCTCTAGTTGGTTGTTATGGACAACAAAGAAAACACATAGACAGTTTTCATACATGTGGCCCATAGTGATAGATACAAGTGCACACAGTACAGTTATATTTAGTCGTCTGACAAGTCGTTCACTTTCCCTTTTCTTCTCCATCTGGTCCTGGACACCACTCGTCCCTGCAGAATTCACAACACAAACACCTGAGACTCATAGTACCAACTGTACACACCCCCCTATGAAAACTCCCCATCCATAGTTCCCCGAACAGTAGTAATTACCCCCTTGGTGCCCTGGTAGTTAGTTTTATAGGTAGTTAGCTTGGTAGAAGGCCCTCGTAGGTAGAGGGAGAACTTGAGTGGGGCCCTACATGGAGAAAACTTGAGTGGTCCCACTCAGCCACTGCTTGCAGCCCCACTCAAGTTCTCCCAGCTGTGTGGGGCCCCAGAGGTCTGGTGAGGGGCTTTGAGTGGGGCCCCAAAAATATCCAGGACCTTGAGCTGGGCCCCACAATACTCAGGGGTCTTAAGCTGGGCTCCACAATACTCAGGGGCCTTGAGCAGGGCCCCACAATACTCCGGGGCCCTGAGCAGGGTCCCACAATACTCAGGGGCCCTGAGCAGGGTCCCACAATACTCAGGGGCCCTGAACACGGTCCCACAATACTCAGGTGCCCTGAGCAAGGTCCCAAAATACTCAGGGGCCCTGAGCAGGGTCCCACAATACTCAGGGGCCCTGAGCAGGGTCCCACAATACTCAGGGACCTTGAGCAGGGTCCCACAATACTCAGGGGCTTTTAGCGGGGCCCTACCAAAACTCAGGGGCCTTGTGCGGGGCGTCATGTCATTCAGGGGCCTTGTGCAGGGCCCCATGTCATTCAGGGGCCTTAGTTAGGCCCCACGACATTCAGGGGCCTTAGTTGGGCCCCACGACATTCAGGGGCCTTAGTTGGGCCCCACGACATTCAGGGGCCTTATGTGGTGCCCCACAACATTTAGGGGCCTTATGTGGGGCCCCACAACATTTAGGGGCCTTAGTTGGGCCCCACAACATTTAGGGGCCTTAGTTGGGCCCCACGACATTAGGGGGCCTTAATTGGGCCCCACAACATTTAGGGGCCGTAGTTGGGCCCCACGATATTCAGGGGCCCCACAGGAACAGGAAGTGTCCTGGCATCCCTGTTGTAAAATAGGGGCCAGGCACTGCTGATGGGGGGGGGCCCCGCTGTGAGTCGCGCTGCGCTATAGAATAATGCCCTTCAGTGTGTATCTTAACTTACTACATCCTCAGCACGCTGCGCGCAGCCGCAGCAGCTTGTGCCTGAGCAGCCGGGCGGCCCCTTCTCCTTCCTCCGGCGGTGCGCGGGATGCGTGATTATTTGAATCAGTAAGGCCCGCCCATGGGGCGGAGCTCACTGTCACTAAGCTCATTTGTCAACGTCGCAGCCGGAGGAAGGAGGAGGGGCCACCCGGCTGCTGTGCTTGAGCACATAAATCATTATTGTGAAGCAAGGGGGCGGTCAGGGGCGTTGCTAGGGTCCTAAAACATCCGGGGCCCGGGCCCTTTGTGTTTTGCTCAGTAGGGCTAGGTTCACATGACATTTTTCACACCACATTGTGAACTGAGGATGTGTTTTTACAGAGAAAAACCTTCTGCTCCTGTCACTAATTTTCAGCATATTCCACATAGAGTGACCCTATATCTATATACCTGCCTCAGCAGTCACAGCACAATGAAAATCACCAATGACAAATTAACTTTTTCAAAACCCCTCCCCTCCGTATGACCGTGTAATACCCATAAATAACAGTCACCAAAACATCCACCGATACATGGAGCAAGTCTACCAGACATATGATTGTTACTAAAAACACTCCTACAAAACCAAGACCCAAAACTATTACTACTTAAGGCTCAAATAATCCTGCCAGACCCTGACCGAACGCAACCCCCACATGTGACTATCAGCTGTACACAGGCTCTGATTACATATACCACCGCCATACAGGGGCCATATAGTGGTAGATACTAGTTGTATGTAGACGTTCTGCAGGAATATAAGTGATTACACTGCAGTTACATTTAGTGACTCACAGGAGACGTCTTTTCTGATCAGCGTCGTTCACCTTCCCTTTTCTTCTCCATCCGGTTCACACCTTCATGCTGATTTCTTCCGGCCAATACTCGTCCCTGCAGATTTGGACACAAATATCTTAGAATCCTCACATTTCCAGCAACTCCTTAATTATAGGTATATAAGTCCCCTCAGTTAGGTAGGTGTAGAGATCCCCTCAATTAGGCAGGTATATAGATATAGGGTCAATGTCAGGCAGGTATATAGATATAGGGTCAATGTCAGGCAGGTCTATAGATATAGGGCCACTCTCAAGCAGGTATATAGATATGGGGCCACAGGCAGGTATAGGGGGCCACAGGCAGGTATATGGGGGCACTGAGGCAGTATATAGGGGCACTGAGGCAGGTATAGGGGGCCACAGGCAGTATAGGAGGCCACAGGCAGTATAGGGGGCCACAGGCAGTATAGGGGGCCGCAGGCAGGTATAGGGGGCCACAGGCAGGTATAGGGGACCACAGGCAGGTATAGGGGGCCACAGGCAGTATATGGGGACCACAGGCAGTATATGGGGCCACAGGCAGGTATAGGGGGCCACAGGCAGGTATAGGGGACCACAGGCAGTATATGGGGCAACAGGCAGAAAAGGTGGCAACAGGCAGGTATATGGGGCCACACGCAGAAAAAGGGGCCACAGGCAAATATAGGGGGCCACAGGCAGTATATGGGGCCACAGGCAATATATGGGGCCACAGGCAGGTATAGGGGACCACAGGCAGTATATGGGGGAACCAAGGAAGGTAAACGCTATAAAAATAACAACATTAATACTCACCTTAGCATCCCCGGCGAGCGCGCTCTGTCCTCTTCAGCCCACACTCCTCCAGCAGCTCCTCGGGCGCACGGCCTGTGACGCGCTGTGCGCCTGAGGACAGGCAACGGCGTGATGAGGTCATTACATCGCGCCGCTGCCAGCTGAGCAGCACGGGGCCGCGCCCGGGGCTCAGCGCGAAGAGGACCCGGCGCGGCCCCGCTGTGTCGGACCCGGAACGGTCCGACACTGTCTGCGGGCAGGGATGCTGCTCGCTCTCTGCTCCGCAGAAGCCCGCAGTTGTATGTGCGTCCAGCGGACGCACATGTAGCTGCAGCGCCAGTCAGTGCTCCAGGCCCATGGCAGCGGCCTGGGGCCCGGGAGGTTCGGGGCACAGGGGGTTTTATTCGGGGCCTGAGCCCCGGACAAAACAGCCTAGCGACGCCCCTGGGGGCGGTACTTGCCGGCGGCGCCTCCCCCTCCCCCTCCTGCTTCACAGGCCGGCCGGGCCCCGTATGGCAGTGCTGGTTGTACTGCCATACCGGCAGCCCTGCAGCTGGGTGTGACCATTGCAATTTTAAGAGGGATGCGTCCCTGCACAAACTGACTTTCAGCACTGATTGAACAACCCCAAAAGGTAACACCCATCTGTCATATTGGTAATGAATTTCTAAGAGGAATTACAGGGGAACCAGACAACATAAAGATTTAAGTAAAGATGTAACAGAATTTTTATTTGAAGGAGAATACTAGTATTTATTAAAATAGACGTGTCAGGAATAGCCATGATCCCTCTTTAAAGTCTGACACCTCCTACTGCTATTATATATTGCCCTTGCACTGACTTCCAAGCTCCTAGAATGTGGTAAGAGGAGTCACTGCCAGTGGGCGGTAGGTAGGGATGACAACTTACCCATCATCTCTGTCTGATCTTATTGTGTAAGGAAAAGCCTTGTAGTGAGTTCTTGCAGGTGTTATGAATGGTAGGAATCCTCCTTCCATTTCATCTTCTTTAGCTTACTAGATCAGTTGAGGACATTGTTATGCAGTTGCTACAGTGAAGGAAATAATTATTTGATCCCTTGCTGATTTTCTAAGTTTGTCCACTGACAAAGACATGAACAGTCTATAATTTTAAGGGTAGGTTAATTTTAACATTGAGAGACAGAATATCCAAAATAAAATCCAGAAAATCACATTGTAAAATTATATCAATTTGTGTGAATTTTGCTGAGAGAAATAAGTATTTGATCCCCTACCAACCATTAAGAGTTCTGGCTCCCACAGACCAGTTAGATGCTCCTAATCAACTTGTTACCTGCATTACAGACAGCTGTCTTAAACAGTCACCTTTATAAAAGACTCCTGTCCACAAACTCAATCAGTCAGACTGTAACCACTACAACATGGGCAAGACCAAACAGCTTTCTAAGGATGTCAGGGACAAGATCATAGATCTGCACAAAGCTGGACTGGGCTACAAAACCATAAGTAAGACGCTGGGTGAGAAGGAGACAGCTGCTGGTGCAATAGTAAGAAAATGGAAGAAATACAAAATGACTGTCAATTGACATCGGTCTGGGGCACCATGCACAATCTCACCTCGTGGGGTGTCATTGATCATGAGGAAGGTGAGAGATCAGCCTAAAACTACACAGGGGGAACTTGTTAATGATCTCAAGGCAGCTGGGACCACAGTCACCAAGAAAACCATTGGTAACACATTACGTCGTAATGGTTTAAAATCCTGCAGTGCCCGCAAGGTCCCCCTGCTCAAGAAGGCACATGTGCAGGCCCGTCTGAAGTTTGCCAATGAACACCTGAATGATTCTGTGAGTGATTGGGAGAAGGTGCTGTGGTCAGATGAGACAAAAATTGAGCTCTTTGGCATTAACTCAACTCGCCGTGTTTGGAGGAAGAGAAATGCTGCCTATGACCCAAAGAACACCATCCCCACTGTCAAGCATGGAGGTGGAAACATTATGTTTTGGGGGTGTTTCTCTGCTAAGGGCACAGGACTACTTCACCGCATCAATGGGAGAATGGATGGAGCCATGTATCATAAAATCCTGCATGACCACCTCCTTCCCTCCGCCAGGATATTAAAAATGGGTCGTGGCTGGGTCTTCAAGCAAGACAATGACCCAAAACATACAGCCAAGGCAACAAAGCAGTGGCTCAAAAAGAAGCACATTAAGGTCATAGAGTGGCCGAGCCAGTCTCTACCTCAAGAAAACTTATGTAGGGAGTTGAAGTTTTGAGTTGTCAAGCGACAGCCTCAAAATTTTAATGATTTAAAGATGATCTGCAAAGAAGTGTGGACCAAAATTCCTCCTGACATGTGCGCAAACCTCATTATCAACTACAAAAATGTCTGACTCCTGTGCTTGTCAACAAGGGTTTTGCTACCAAGTACTAAGTCTTGTTTGCCAGAGGGATCAAATACTTATTTCTCACTTTTTAGAATTTATACGATGTGATTTTCTGGATTTCATTTTGGATATTCTACTTCTCAACATTATAATTAACCTACCGTTAAAATTATAGACTGTTCATGTCTTTGTCAGTGGGCAAACTTATGCAATCAGCAAGGAATCAAATAATTACTTCCTTCACTGTATATGTACTCACTTGGGACATATGGCTGTGAGAGGTGGACACTCATGAAGGCAGACCGAAAAAAATGATGCTTTTAAGCTGTGGTGCTGGAGAAGACTTTTTCAAACCACATTGACAGCTGGGATCACCAACAAAGATGTTCTTTATCAAAGAAACCCAGAATTGTCCCAGGAGCATGTACTATTAAAGGAGAGATTACGAAGTTACATAGTCCCATAATTTGTGAGGCCAAAAATAGACAAACGTCTATCCAGCTCAGCTTATTGTGCTGTAGTGTTGAGCCAGAGGAAGGCAAATACCCTCATCCAGGTAGAAGCCAATTATCCTCAAGGTAGAAGCCAATTATAGGGAAAAAATTTCTTCCTTCTCGACTCCAGTCTGGCAATCAGAATAAATCCCTGGATAAACGACCCTTCTCCAGAATCCTGGTCACTATAACTTGTTATATTATTACATCTAGAAATGTATCCAGACCCTTCTCCAGAATCCCGGTCACTATAACTTGTTATATTATTACATTAGAAATGTATCCAGACCCTTCTCCAGAATCCTGGTCACTATAACTAGTTATATTATTACCTCTAGAAATGTATCCAGACCCCTTTTCAACTCTGGTAGTGAATTTACCATGACAAGATCCTCTGGAAGAGAGTTCCACAGTCTCTATGTGTATATAGAAACCTTCTTTCCTCCAGACGTAGAGGATTCCCCCTTGTTCTAGATACAGTCCTGGGTATAAATAGATCTTGGGAGAGATCTCTTTATTGACCTTTGATATATTTAAACATATTTATTATGCGCCCCCAAAGCCATCTTTTCTCTAAATTAAATAACCCTAATCTTGCCCAAAATTTCTGGGATTGCCCGTCCACCCAGTCCTTTTATTACTTTTGTTGACACATTTGAACTTGTTCAAGCTCTACAATGTCTTTCCTGTGCACTGGTGCCCAAAATTGTACACAATATTCCCTGTGTGGTCTGACCAGTGACTTGTATAATGGGACAATGATGTTGCTCATAGTTCCCTTTCAATACACCTATGGTCCTATTTTCCTTGGCAGCTGCAGCCTGACACTGGTTGCTACAATTAAGTTTACTGTCCAGTAAGATTACCAGGTCCTTCACCATATCATTTTCCCAGCCTTTTTCCGTTTAACAAGTAATCATGGAATAGATTTTTCCTTCCCATGTGCATTCACCATTTCTCTGACCAGGCCTCCATCTTATCATTATCCTCTATCATGTTGATTACTTTACAAAGCTCAGTATCATCCGTAGTTTGATATTCTACTGTGCAATCCACATGTATGATCATGAATATATTAAAGAGGATAGGGCCCAATACTGACCCCTTTGGTACCCCAATAGTAACAGGAATTCAGTCTGAGTATATACCATTAATCATCACCCTTTGTCATACACCTAGGCAGGCAACCTTCTGTTTGTTTGCGGCAACGCCCAGTAAGGGTTAAACCCTTTGCTCTGGACCCACGCCCTGGGAGAGGTGCTGCTTTGAAGCTCAGGAGTGACAGCTCTGCAGCCTCTCCCAACAAGGAGTGTGTCGGTTAGGCCAATCAGAGGGCCCGGACGCCGCACCAATCAGCTGCCGGGGCGGTGTCCGGGAAAACCTTTTAAACTGGCTCAGACCTCTCAGGCCTTGCCTGTGAAAAGGTTTCCCCTGTTGTTCCCTCTGATATTTGGTAGTGCTTCCTTTGTTATTGACCTCGGCTTGCCTTGACTATGTTTTGTCCTCCGTTTATGTACTTAGTTCCCGCTCATGTTTGACCCTTAGCTTGTTTCCTGTTTTTTCTTCTGTTTCTAATTGTGGCTCTGGCGTTCTTGACCATTACCGACCCCGACCATTTGACCTTACATTTTCCCTGATGGCCCTGCACTTATCAGTGTAGGGACTGTCATCCAGTTGGGTCTGCCATCTAGGGTAGCACGCCTAGTAGGTAGGGACAGTGGGCTGGGTGGCAGTAAGGGCCCACTGTACCTCCTCTGATGTGACATCCTTTGATTCTATCACTGAGCCAGTTACTTACCCACTTGCAAACATTTTCCTCCAGTCTAAGCATTCTCATTTTTCTTACCAACCTTTTATGTGGCAGCATAACAAATGCTTTAGAAAAATCTAGGTTTATGAAATCCAATGTATGGTGGGAAATGGCCTCCAGAGGATGCAAGAAACGGACAATATTAAACGGATAGAAGAAGGATGACAGTATAAACTCTCTCTCAAATCAGAGAATTATTGTTGAGAAATTGGACATTTTAGTGATATGGAGAACAGTCACTAAGGGGCTCAACAGTTCATGCGGAGGCCAAGCTCCTTAGTTTAATGAGCATTAAGGAGAAAAGAATGACCTAGAAAAGGAAAGAGAATGTGATAAAGAAGGAATAGAGGGAAAAGATTTGTACTGAGATATTCTGACCAGGTGGACAAGACATAAGAAACCAGCAGATGTTCTGGCATCTCACTTTTATGAGTTCATGTCCTAAGTTTGGCTGATGATGACTAAGAAGGGAGACTTCACATTTCTGCACACGTCTGATAACATTAAACACACTCATCAAAGTAGAGTATCAGAAAGTGATAAGTTTACATAACTCTTCTAGTCTTCGACGATGATATGTTTCTATGTGTGTTATATATGTGTACTTACACATGTGGTGCAAAGGTGTAATGATGGGACAAGTATGAGGAAACGACCTCTAAGGAACAACTTCTGCCTTTAATACAACTTTATTAATGAATTCTCAGGAAACAATAATGGTGGAAATGTGTATATTGATGCAAACAAGATTAAAGGTTCCAGGTCTAGTACTGGTGGGAGCCTATCTTTGGCAGCTCACCTGAGGGTCAGGTGTCTCCTTCTCCAGCAGTGCATAGTCACCTTCTGCTTTAGCCCAAACACTTGTCACACTACCATCCCTGCTCTTTATGTGGTTGCCTCTGAGAGCTGTTTCTGGCTGACTTTCCACATTTCAAGCAGGCCCTAGTTCTGCTGCTGGGGTAAGAACCCAGCTTGTGCTCCTGCTTCCTGCCGACCCTCTGATGGCACTGCTTGTCACACACCAGCACTATTTCCAGCAATGCTGTACTCTCCACCTCTTTACTAGGGTCTTGGGATAACTTGTGATTTTCCCACTTTTTGATACGTTTCATTTATTTTATTTTTTAATTCTAGGGTACCAAGCAATGGGGGTAGAAATTTTTATAGTGGCTTAAATTATTTTAATCAAGAGCTAGAGGGTCCTAGTTAAAAATAATCCAAATAGCATGACTGCTAGGTTGTAAACCCTAATGAGTTAATTGACTTTTTTTCAGGATGCTCATTTAGCTTTATATATTAATCATCTGATGAACCCCTTTATTTTTTTTTTAGGGTGGAAACATGTAGCCAAGATTTGGACTACCTACACACTGTGCTCTTTTCTATATCTTGGCCACGTTATTACTTATAATTTCTCATTGAGTCATGCACTTGAATTTGGTAATAAAAAACAAATTAATGACGAGAGTATATAGTCCCAAATAATTTATAAAATTACAAATTTTATTCATATCACAATATATAAAAATAGTACAAGAATGTACAAAAATGTAGAAAGCACACAGAACAGGCCCCAATAAAAACTGCAGGTCAAGGGCAGAGGTCCAGTATATACAGAGATAACAGTAGATGTTATTTTATAAGAATAATTTGCATTATAGTCTCCATTATATGTATAACAGCAATAGTGTTAGGTTAGTGACAGTACAGACAAATCATACCTTAACATCTAATCATTAACATAGAGCTTAGTGCATAGTCACAGGTATGAACATCCAAGCACAATAGTCATAATCACTACTGCCACATATACAAATCTACCAAAGATGATACTGTAGCCAGAGTACGTATAAAGATGACAAACGATATGGCAAGAGGGAGATGGAGACTATTACCAAAAGGATCGGGACCACACAGACCCCAATGCGCGTTTCGCGTAGATCACTTCCCCCTGTACTATTTTTATATATTTTGATATGAATAAAATTTGTAAATTTATAAATTATTTGGGACTATATACTCTCGTCATTAATTTGTTTTTTATTCTGCAAATATAGAGAGTGGTCTATCTAATTATACTAAATACAAGTGGAAATCTGGATGGTTTTTGGTAGTATATTGAATTTGGTAATGTAGGGACATAAAAGTGTAACAGCAAAAGCTGCCCTTTTCCGAGCGATCGGGCCTGCGGCACTTTGTAATGCGCCTGATATCGGGGGGCATGTGTGGAGGCGGAGCGCATTACAACCATACAATTCGACACATTTATGAACGGGAGAACGGCAAAAATAGGAGCATTACTGCTGGAACAGGTAAATCACTTTAAATGTGGTATACATGGGCCAAAATTGTCGTCTCTGCGTTAGTATGCGCCTGATTTATGACCCACAGTAGACCAAGTTCATAAATTCAGGTGCATTCTACACTATTATAATGCACACAAAAGTGGCATTTAAGCGCCAAAAGTCATACATGTCGCCCTAAGGGCAGCATGTATGAACGGGGCTGCACCAGATATCTGGTGTCTTTTCAGCCTGATGACCCATACGCCATTATCAGGCGCATTACAGCGCGCCGGCGGAAGGTTGTACTTTGCACTTTTGCGGGAGGCGGGGGCGCACCAGAACCGTAGCATTTCTAGGCGCGTTACAGCTGGACAGGTAGAGCACTTTCAAAGTGGCATACCTGAGCCAGAAATGTCGCCCTAGCGCTAGAATGCACATGATTTATGACCCGGGTTCATTAATCAGGCGCATTCTAGCCTATTATGCGCATGAAATTTGGCATTTAAATGCCAAATTTCATACGTGCTGCCCTATGTGACTAAAATCTGGTGCACTCTGTTAGTAAATCTGGTGCATTTTCCAGGAGGTATCTGATGGAAGGCATTTGCACCATATTTTTGGCAAAGTACAAGCCAGGGCTTTGTCCTTAATAAATCTGCCCTTTTTTGTCTGTAAAGATGCAGAAAAGCCACAGATCTTTATTTCATCAAAAATCCTTTGCATCTCACACCTCTGCATTCAGGGAGTCTGAGGTTCAGAGTAGTGTGTTGTTCAAGAATATTAGATGTCATATAACTTGCTTCAGTTGTCACTGTGACATTTATCAGTATGAAGCAGATTTTATCTGGTACATATTGATTTCTAGGGAGAAAGGAGCATGGATTGACAGACGCCTCTTGCATAAGTGATATATAGATCTAGGACAGCAGTGGACAAAAACACCCTCAAGGGTAAATTACCGTATTCGATGTTATTGATGGACTTTCCCTGTTATATCATGTAATATTATAGGAGATTGCAATGAACATATAACCTGTGGGTGTTAACACCCAACTGTCTTTCCCCTCTGCTGTCCTTGTCTTAACATTTTTTAATACCCACTTCTATTAGGGTTATGTAGAACTTGACACTCATGCTCCAGCCACCATCTTGGACAGTCGGGGGGTGGGGGTGGTTACTCAGGTCAGTGTACACAAAACAACATAAATCCTAGGCCATCTGGCAATTAACTACACACCGAGACCCTTTTTTACTATGGTCTGAGCCTTCTGCCCAGCACCACAAACACAGAATTCTTATCAGCATCTGCTAGTTCAGGATTCCTGAGGTCAGCAACATCTTCTTTCCTTAAGCCTGGGAGTCAGAGCTCTTTCCCTAACTCAGTTGTCATTACAACTGGACCCAGGGAATTACAGTCTCTTGGTGTCTGAAGAAACAGACTTTAAAAGACCTGGGAAGACCTGGCGGTAGGAATGGCCTCCCACCCATCACTGTGGCCCTTCCAGAAAAGCCAGCCTGGATTAGCTGGTGAGCAGCTATACTAAAACTACTAAGTGTCAGTAACCTAAGTGTTAGTAGACCTGATGACCTAACCACCACGACTGATTTTTGGTGCTGAAAGTGTCAACCCTAAAACAGCGTCATTTCGTTGAACCTTGTAAATGCGTAATTCAGATGAGAAAGCAACACTGAATGTCCAAGGCAGATTTTCTACCTCCTTTACTTATTAATGGTCGTCACGTAAAATACTTGGTTAAAATCATAGGTTATATATCAGCGTTGGATCAGCGCTGAAACCACCCCGAGAATCAGCATCCAAATCCGTCTTGTGAAGATACTCCTTAAAGGGTTTGTCCAAAGGAGAAAATATAATCCTAAATGTGGCCACAGAGGGGAAAACATTACAAAAGTTATACCTGTCCCCAACTGCTACTGCTCCAGAGCTCCCCGGGACTCATTCCTCTTTTATGGGAGTCTCATGTTCCATTATAAGTAAAGACAGTGGAAGCCTCTCCAGTGTGTCAGGACCAGACCCTGGCCCCACTGAAGATTTATTTTTCTCTACTGGACAATTCCACTTGCTGACCAGATTACCAGACCATCATCCTGTGTGTTTGGGCCAGAAAATAATCCGATTTGGAGGTGACTGAACCCGATCACTTGTTACTAGTTTAAATCTCTTATTACATAGTTACATAGTTTGTCAGGCTGAAAAAAGACATACGTCCATTCAGTTCAGCCCATTTGCTAAAGTGTTGATAAAGTGTTAAAGTGTTGATCCAGAGGAGGCAAAACCCCCCATGAGGTAGAAGCCAATTGTCCTCATGTTAGGGAAAAAATTCCTTCTTGACTTCAATCTGGCAATCAGAATAAATCCCTGGATCAACAACCCCTCAAGAATCCTAGTCACTATAACTTGTTATATTACATCTAGAAATGTATCCAAACCCTTCTTCAGAATCCTAGTCACTATAACCTGTTATATTATCACGCTCCAGAAATGCATCCAAGGCTGTCTTGAACTCTGTTAGTGAATTCACCATGACAATTTCCTCTGGCAGAGAGTTCCACAGTCTCACCGCTTTAACAGTAAAAAATCCCCTTCTATGTTTATGTAGAAACTTTCTTTCCTCAAGACGTAGAGGATGCCCCATTGTTCTGGATACAGTCCTGGGTATAAATAAATCTTTAGCGAGATCTCTATATTGGCCCTTAATATATTTAAGCATATTTATTATGTCCCCCCGAAGCCGTCTTTCTCTAAACTCTAACTCTAACCTTGCTAATCTTTCTGGGTATTGTAGTCCTCCCAGTCCTTTTATTATTTTTGTTGCCCACTTATGTACCTGTTCAAGCTCTACAATGTCTTTCCTGTGCACTGGTGCCCAAAACTGTACACAATATTCCATGTGTGGTCTAACCAGTGACCTGTATAGTGGGAGAATAATGTTCCCATCATATGCATCTATGCCCCTTTTAATACAACCCATGATCCTATTAGCCTTGGCTGCTGCTTCCTGACACTGGCTGCTACGGTTAAGTTTACTGTTCACCAGGATTCCCAAGTTCTTCTCCATGTCACTTTTACCCAGTGTTTTTCCATTTAACATGAAGTCATGTAATGGATTTTTCCTCCCCATGTGCATAACTTTGCATTTATCTATGTCAAACCTCATCTGCCACTTCTGTGCCCAGGCCTCCAACTTATCCAGATCCCTTTGTAATAACACATTATCCTCTATTGTGTTGATTACTTTACAGAGCTTAGTATCATCTGCAAAGATCGATATTCTACTGTGTATTCCCTGTGTAAGATCATTAATGAAAATGTTAAAGAGGATAAGGCAAAATACTGAGCCCTGTGGTACCCCGCTAGTAACTGGGATCCAGTCTGAGTATGCAATGTTAATTACCACCCTTTGTTTTCTTTCAGTGAGCCAGTTGCTTACCCACTTGCACACATTTTCCCCCAGTCCAAGCATTCTCATTTTACTTACCAACCTTTTATGTGGAACAGTATCAGTAACATTAACAGTATTAGTTGATGTACAAATAACCTATTGGATCTTATTGATGATAGCATTCATAACTACAATGTTAATGGTGCAATTAATAGTAGACGTGCACATAGTTACATAGTACGGTTGAAAAAAGACACATGTCCCTCAAGTTCAACCAAGGGTGGGGAAAATGTGGGTGAAGGGAGGGAGACACGGAGTTCAAACTCAGCCTCCCCAGTGGTGAATGCTCTGGAACCCACAAGGCAAGAACCAATCTGCTTCAGGAGAGACCCCATATCTGACCCCAGAGCCGCCACCAGTCAGGATCCAGAATTTTACATAGCTACGTACGCATTCATATTCTTTAGTTTCAGGTAGTTATCTAAGCCTTTCTGAAACTCCTAACTGTTCCTGCTGTGACCAGCTCCTCAGGCGGCTTTTCCACAGATTTACAGTTCTTACAGTGAAGAACGCTTTTCTCGCTAGCCGAGATTGAATCCTTTTTTCTCTACTCGAAGGGAATGTCCCCTTGTCTTTTGAGGGGGTTTTACTTGAAATAATTTTTCCCCATACTTTTTGTAGGGACCATTTATATATTTATATAAATTAATCATGTCCCCCCGAAGCCATCTTTTCTCAAGAATAAATAAGTTCAACTCTACTAACCTCTCCTCATAACTAAGATGCTCCATTCCCCTTATAAGTTTGGTTGCTCGTCTTTGTACTCTCGCTAGCTCCATTGCATCTTTTCTATAAACTGGGGCCCAGAACTGCACAGCATATTCTAAATGAGGTTGCAGCAATGCCTTATACAGCTGTAGAATTGCATCCTTATCCCGTGAGTCCATGCCTCTTTTAATACACGCCAATATCTTACTTGTCTTAGAGGCAGCTGATTGACACTGCATGCTTTTCTGTAGTCTATGATCTACTAGTACGCCCAGATCTTTCTCAACAAATGATTCTCCTAGTTTTTACCCCTCTAGGACATATGATGCCTGTAGATTATTTCTACACAGATGCAGAACCTTACATTTATCCACATTGAACCCCATTTGCCAAGTGGATGCCCAAGCACTCAGTGTGTCCAGGTCTGCTTGCAATTTATGAGCATCTTCCATAAATTGCACTACCCTGCATAGCTTGGTGTCATCTGCAAAAATCGAAACTGTGCTATTGATCCCTTCCACTACATCACTAATAAATACATTAAATAAAAGAGGACCCAATACCCTCACAACCGGGGACCACTCACTGGGGACATGTTTTGTCTCAGTGGAAGGTGGTCCTCAGTATAATCCCCTCCAGTGTGCCCAAGGTAGTCTGCTTTGACACTGCATAGAGGTTACTTTTTACTTTAGTTGTTTAGGTTAGTATTAAAAGTGATAACACTTTGTGTGATGTGGAATTTTCCACCCAAATAATAAGCCCCTAGGCAGAGGTGCATGATCCTTTGGACAGCTGCAGGGGGCAGCATAACTGCTACACTGAGAAGGATCACCTTAGCTTCTACAGGAGAGATCTCATTGCTTCTTCATACTGGTGCTCCTCTTATTGCAGATATTAATGAGTGTCTGTGATCTGATCTTCTACCGCAGATGTTAAACTGTGCTGGCAAAGTTCAGGAGACTGCTGGTCATTACTTATTTAGAGGCGCCATAGCACAGAGTGGCGATGTACCCTCAGCTTGTAGCTCACCCTCCACCAGCTCTCTCCAGTGTTATGTATGAAGAGACAAACCCTGACCCTGAAACCCAGAAATGGAGGTGCGTACATGCAGGTTATCGATGAACACATGTTTAGGCAACAAATGATCATGTAGAAACTCAAGTACAAATCTTTGTGAGAACTTCAGCACTGCTCCAACTCCCAGACAGCAGCTCTGCTGTGTGCTGTCCTCAACCTCCTGCCGGGACACTGATGATGCAGGCTCAGAGCATAGTGAGTAAACCATTTACACTCACCAACTAGAGAACTCTTTATATGTTATAATATCCATATATTGTGTGCTTGTAATGTGTATACCTCATGGCTGAAATGCTGGGACTTATAGTTCTACAGCGGCTACTGTGGAACTACAAGTATCAGAATACTACACTAGATGGCCTTCAAAACTTAAGGGGGTTTTCTCGCCGCTACAAAGATTATATCGCTAACGATGGGGACAGTAAAAATAAGCACGTTTTAAAATGGTTTGTATTACCTAAATCATTTTGTATAGCAGATATAAGCTAATCTGTATGTTCTAAACCTAAAACTGCAGCCTGAGGACAGACCAGGTCCCTTTTCTGTGATCGGTTGACTGATATTTCATTCAGCCTGTTGGAACAGGCTCCCTGGATGGGACAAGCCCCTTTGCTGTGATTGGCTGCCTGCACTCTGTGCTTACTCCCCTCTGAGCTGCGGAAAATGAAAGTGAAACTAGGTGCCTCTGTGGAAAATGTAAGTGAAACTAGGTGCCTCAACCTGTTGTGATGGTTGTGTCTGAGCACCTTTCTGCTCATCTCCCAGCTCTATGTGAAGGATCTGGGCAATTACTGACTCTGTAGCTGTTATATTCACTCTCTTCCCCATATAACACAGTGTTATACAATGTGCTACCATCACTCATGTAACACAGCCTTACACAGTCTGCTCTACCTCCTGCCTGATAACAGAGGCGGGTGCAGAGTGCATTTCTCACATTTGTTTCATCAGTTCAGGATGTATGTATAATTGTTTACACAAATGCAGGTTTTCTGGTTACAAAGAGCTTGTGGAAGGAGGTGACAGCTGTGCAGACATGAGAACTGACCATTGCAGGAGGTCTGCAGAGCTGTGAAATCCTCTCCCTTCCACTGCTCTCACAGAATGATGATGTCACAACTCTTCAGTGAGGGAAGACACGTCTACTGGGAGGAGAGACATGTCCCTGGATTTGAGGCTGTAAGACAGAGAAACAGCTCAAGTCTGCGAAAGTGTGATGAAAAAAACCCTTAAAAGCATATGTAATGTAGTATTCTGAAGCATGTCAGACACACCGGCCAGTCTCATGTATCATAAGGTAAACACATTACAGGTACACACTATATGTACATAATATATACGTGTGTGTATTATATGTATAAAAATATAGAGAACCACAGCAGTACTGACCTAAATATGGAAAAAAGCGGGGCCTGGTCTAAGGCTCAAAACAGTTCTCATCCAGATGAAGATGAAGAAACGGTGTGTTTATTTCCACGTTACAAAACAACATTCTGAAAATGGCTCTGTGAGGAAGCCGAAAGGTTGCCTTGCAGCATGTGGAAATAAACGCACCATTTATTCATCTTTACCTGGATGAGTGCTGTGATTTTTTTCTTCAGATATATACTGGGCGTGTATATATATATATATATATACACACACACACACACACACACATATATATATATATATATATATATATATATATATATAATAAATATGTGTGTGTGTGTGTATATATATATATATATATATATATATATATATATATATATATATATATATATATATAAATATATATAATATATATATAATATATAGTGAACTACAAGTGCTAGCATTCCACACTACATATGCTTTGTTTTGAAGGCTATTTAGCTAGTTATCCTGGTCTGTCTGTTCCGTCACTGTCATTAAGGATTAAGTAACAGTGCTGTGCACCATTACAGTCCAGAACCATTACCTACCTATTGTCAGAGACCTTTATAGTTACCTACCTACTGAGTGCCTGTATAGCTACCTAATGGGGACCTACCTAGCTACCTGCTTATGTATCTCAAGGGGCTTACATACCTATGAACCGAAGTTAGACTTTACCTACTTTATAGGAAGAGTCTGCCTACTTACCCGACTTACCTAAAAGGAGCATCTGCCCATCTGCCTGTCTAATTTGGGGGCTTCCTAATATATTGGGTATGTACTTACCTACGGGTGGCACAAATGGGGGCCCTGCAATTGGCTGGGGGCACTTTCACTGTTTGGGGTACAATTACTTTATGGAGCACCAGGTGGGCATTAATACCATTTGGGGTGCTATAATGCTGAACCATATATCTTAGGGAGTGTGTTCAGAGGTGGGAATTGGTAGGGAGGTGCTGGGAAAGTGAGTAGTCTAAGATATTTGTGTGGTAAGTTCTGCAGGGAATCGTTGCCAGGAGAAGCCATCATGGTGGTCTGGGCCAGATGACAAAAAAAAGGAAAAAAGAATGACTCCGAGAAGACATCATCTGTGAGTCCCTGGATATAACTCCACTGCAGAGCCTGTGTACACTGGTATCTACCACTATGTATTCACTGTATGGCGGTAATAGTGGTAAAAGTGTAGTGGTTTCTATTCAGTAACTGTACATTGGTTTTATTCAATCTCTTTATGGTGGTGACATGTGGTGGTATTATTTGGTTTTTGTATATTGTTTTTATTTGGCAATATTGGTCTTGGTATTTTGATTTGGTCCATAACAGTATAGTGGAATTAGTCACTATATAGTGTTATTAGTCACTATATAGTGGTGAAATACGGTAACATGTGGCAGTATTATTGTTCTTGGTATAGTGATTTGATGAGTAACAGTATGATGCTATTAGTTACTATATGGTCTTATGTTGTGGTATTATTTGGTATTTGTATATTGTTTTTACTGGTAATATTGCTCTTACTATACTGGTTTGGTCAGTGATATTATGATAGTATTAGTCACTATATAGTGGTGACATGTGGTAATCATGTGCAGTATTCTTTGGCCCTTGTATACATAGTGACCTGCAGAATACAGATAACATGTCAGTTAAACTGTACAGTGTAAACTTCAACAAACACTAAACCCTAAAAACAAAAGTGCAATTTAATTTTTTTCCTGTTCACCTCACAAAGAATTGGGGGGGAAGATGATAGGGGGGCAGACACTTCGGCTGAATAACTTGTTTTTCTTTGGCCCCATTTAAACTGAATTTTCTTCTATTAGAGAATCCTTTTAAAGGGAACCTGTCACATAGGTTATACTCCCCTTGCTGAGGGCAGCACAAGCCAGTGTCAGACATGCTGTTTCCAGCACTGTATCCCTTATTCTGTAAGGTGCTGTAGCTTTAGAGTATTTGGTGCTCAAATCTGCAGTTTTCAGCCAGAAGAGAGTCCGTTTAATTAATGACCCGCCCACTTGAGACTAGCCCCGCCCACCTCACAACTGATTATCCTATTACTTTGAAAAGGTAGAAACGTGTGAATAACTGTCAGGTGGGCGGAGCTAGTCTTTGGTGGGCGGGGGTAGCACCTGCTCATGAATAAGATTTTAGCATTAAGGGCCACATTTATGAAAACTGTTTAGGTCTAAAACTCACTTTTTTGCCCACAGCGCTGGAAACAGCATGCCTGTCACTAGCTTTTGCTGCCCCTAGCAAGGGGGGCATAATCTATGTGACAGGTCCCCATTAAGTAGAAATAATTTTCCGTGGCACGCTACACTGCAACCAATTGTCACGCCAAGTATAGAACCTGTTGTTAAAAACTAGTGCACAACAGCCAAGGTCTGGGGTAGGGGAGCCCAAGCTGAAGTTTTGCACCAGGGCCCATAAGCCTTTAGCTACGCCCCGGGTCTGAATTAATAAAGGAGTCTGGCCTGAGGTTTAAATTATGTTAGGATCTGAACTGGAGTCTGAGTTTATTCTAGGATCTGTACTTATCTGGACTTTTTTAGGTGTCCATGGTGTGTCATGGGGAGTCTGTATTTATTTCAATATTTGGTTTGGGGTCTAAATTAATAAAGGAGTCTGATAAGAAGTTTATTTTAGAGCCTGAACTGGGGTCTGAGTTTATTTTGGGGTCTGGTCTGGAATTTTATTTTAATTTTGCAGTCTCATTTGGGGTATGGTTATTAAAGGGGTTTTGCCACGAAGTAAAATTGACGTGGGAAGCTTGCAAATGAAATAATAAACATTTTCATAATTATTAATTATTAAAAAATCTGGACCATTTTTGTTTTAGCTGCTCCCTTATTGATCCATAGTTTACAGCTCGTCTCCAGGGGATACGACCAGGGCTGAGAGCTCCTCAGTACTGGTCGCACATGCTCAGACATCACCTCTCCTCTCAGGTAGCTACTGAGTGTTCAAACCCCAGTTGCTGTCATTCTACTCCTGTCCCCTGTGCTCCTTAGTAATTAGTCAAACAGTGCAAATAAATGAAAAAATAAACCTCAATCAGGTCTGTGCATTGAGAAAGAGGAAAAAAATCCACAGGTTTGGTTTCTGCAGGGATTTGAACCGAGGACCCTTGTGCTGTGAGGCAAACACTTTACTACTGAGCTGCATTGTAACTATTTACAACTTTTTTCATAAACAGACCTTTCTTTGACTAGAGTGAGGAAAGGCCTGGTGATGTCATCCTGCTGGGTCACATGATATGCAATTCAACTAAATCACACACGCCTCTTCTGAGCACGCAGAGCTGAAGAGCTGGATGCAGGAGGTATGAAATGAGATTGTGGCAAAACCCCTTTAAGGGGTCTGGTCTGGACGGGGGTCTGTATTTATATATAACTTCTGGTGTCTGAACCTATTCAGGCATCTGATCTGGGGTCTGTTTTCGATGTCTAAACTGGGGTCTGGCTTTATCTAGTAGCCTTGTTTGGGGTCTATATTAATTGTTCAGTCTTATCTGTGCTATGAATTTATTTGGGGTCTGATCTGTGGCCAGAGATGCATGAGAAGCAAATTTTAATTTTTTTTTCTCTGTCTCTATTTTCTTTGAGTCGATCTCCGACACCATACTTACAAATTTACGCCTGGTTCCTGTTGTGTTTAGCACCACATTCTGCATTATTCTACCAAGTACAAATAAATAAATCTTTTTTTTTTATCATTTCATCGGTGGGGTTCAGACGGTGTTGGAAGAATTCATAATGCATCTGATTTCATTCATGACATTCTTATGCAGGATTTTCTGGACTTTGTGCTCTGCAAACATTATTATACTTTAGAGGGATTTTTCAGGAATTGGATGTTGTAAAACAAAGAAATACTGATCATTAATATTCTAATAGAGTCTCTCACTGACACTGCAGTATGGATAAAATGATGCAGCTGCAGGACTTTGGGGATATTTAACTAGTGAATCCACAAGCTAGACAATGACCAGTGGAAAATGGTGGTGCTGGACTGGAGAAGAATGTTAGTGCATCTGACAACTTTTATTTTCTAATTTTTGCAAGTGTAGAGTATTTTGAGGAAATATCTGAACTTTGGGTAACTGCTTTGAATGTATTTCGCTAGGACAAGCTATCAAAGTCTGATAGGTTTGAGTCCTCACTTACCTCTGGGACAGACCACGAAAGTGTTGGCTCACGCTTGCTTATGACTCTCCATTTTGTTCTAAGGTATTTCTGAGCAGTGTGTTTAGTTGTATTTGTTCTAAAGAACAGAGTGGAGAGTTGTGGGCAAGTGCGACCAGCTCTCCATTCTGAGTCGACAATTTTGGGAGCCCTTTCCCAAAATAGATGTGGGTTCCAGAGATGGGATCTGCACCTATTAGACTTTGATGGCATGTTCTATTGATATGCCATCAAATTACATAGTTGGAACACCCCTATAATCATTTTACACTTGACAGAACCAGTATTGCATGTCATGAGAATGTTCCATTATAATAAGGAGTATCTCTATACTAGAACTTGCATAGAACGTAGAAAGCCTAGATTCACCCCTTGTGAGAGATGTCATAAGATGGGGGGTGGGCTTCCATTCAAGATTCAAGCTGGAGCACCAGCAAAGTTAATATCTGCAGCAAGTAAATGACTAACTAGGGATTGGATTTATGGGATTATTTGGCCTCATGCACACAGCCAGATTACAGATATCGTTTAACAGATCTGTAATACAACTTCCATAGACCACAATGGGCTCATAGGGCCTTTAGTATGAAAACTGTCAGCCAATCGGAGCTCAGTTTTTATTTTTCCAGAGTACTATATAAAGTGAAAGGTGAGCTCTGATTGGATGCTATGATGGATAGGCAACAAAGACAGTCATAATGCCAGACAGTTTTCATACATAAGACCTATACCATTGACCTCTAAATTTTTTTTGCATACATAATATGGAACCACAAAGATTCCCTCTGCTTCCATACTAGAAATACAATATTCCCTTATGTACAATTTCAAGGATCTTCAGAAGTTACATTAGAGTTGTATTACTTTGGACCTTCAAATTCTGTAGAAACCCTGTGGCAAGTAAACTTGTATATCCTTTTTATAATCTTATAATGTGGAGTCGTGTGAAATGATCAAATGTGTAATCAAGCTTAATGGTTATCTTAGAGACATTAGGGGGAACCTGACATGATCAACTAGCTCCCTCATTACAACCAGTTATGATTTATTCTGAATCAGTGTGGTGAGAAACAAGTGAAAAGTCAAAGAGATGGCCATTGCCGTTCCCCAATTTTTCTGCCCTGATTGATTGAATTACACCTGTCAATGAAACCGAGGTGGGCGAGTAGACCCTAACAAAGGAATCCTTGACTCATTGCTAGGTTCCCAGCTTATCATTAAGCTAGGATGTTTAAATCACATCAGGACATAGTAATGGAGTCTTAGATCAACATTTGAAGAAACTCCCTGATACACTACTATGCGTTTCAAAGAATATAGTATCCAATATTTACTTCTGAACAACAAAAAATAAGATAAGCTCTCCAACTTACAAGTGTCACAAAGTATGAATTTGTATAGAAATCTAGACTAGCAAATGTTTTAGCAAGGAACACACATTCCTCAATCCATGTCTGGGGAGATAGAAGGAGACTAGGCACCATTGGTGTCTGCATGCTGTAAGCAGATCCTTCGGCAAGGAAAATGCCTTCCTCAGTTCATATCTAAAGAGAGAGAGGAGAAGGAGACCAGACACCATTGGTATATGCAAGCTGGAATGATCTGCTTCCAGGTTGCAGACGTCCGGTCTTCTCTTTCTCCCTCCCCAGATATGAATTGAGGAAGGCGAGTTCCTTGCCGAAACATTTTCTACTCTGGTGTTTCTACACAAATCAATACTTCATGATGCCTGTAAATTGGAGAGTTTATCTTACTTCTTTATGTTCAAGAATAAATATTAGATACTAAATCCTATAAAACACATATTATTGTGCCTGGGAGTTTCTTCTAATGTTGATCTAGGATTGGACATACATCCACTGAACACATGAAGCCGCCAAAGGAGTGCACCACCCTATTACTTCATAATGGTAGAGTCTGTCCCTGTTTCTTGCTGCCCATAATTCGGACTGTATGGAACTGATGTCAGGTTCCTTTGAAAGTCATGTTTTAGACTTCATAATTTCATAATTTTATAGTGTCTACCAGATTTTTTAAATGTTCGGATGTGAAAGAAAGAAATACTACTTATGAAACTGAGCCAATGTCAAATACTGTCTTTATTTGCCACCGGAGAGAAAAAGAAAAAATTTACTTGATACCATGCTCACTCAACCACGTGAAAGTCTTTTTTGTGTTCTGTGCGTTTCATAGAAATAACTGGAATTATCAGACTGTAAAAAGAATTAAACCAAGATAGAACAAAAAGAGGTGAGATGAATGCCTGATACAGTCTACATCACTCTCCAGAAGTCTTTATAACATGGAACAGAGTGACATTGTACAGAACTTGATGACCATTATTCCAGGTATAGAGGACTCTTTCTCGGGGGTTGTAGTCCAGCATAGAGATATGTGAATACTGATTATGGAATGGAATATCTGTATACTCATAAGTAGACGAATTTGTATAATACGCAAAGTAGATCTTGGCTCCAGCTAGATGAGAATTGGTTACATAGAGGGTACCACATATCATGAAAGATTCTCCAGCACTTCGCTTTGGGTAGCCGGTGTCCCAGGTCTGCAGGATCTCCAGTGTCTGCGGGTCCAATTTGCTGACCACAATATTTCCTGCATTCTGGTTGGTTGTGTAAACAGCCCAAAGCCCATTTTCATCTACCATGAAATCTATGTCTGAGAAGCCTCCCCATGAGTAGGGAAAGGTGTTGTTATCGCCAGCATTGTTGAGGTTCCTCTGGACAGAGACACTACGGGACCGGAAGTGATATTTTACCACTATGTTACTTTGATATTTGTTGTAATAGAGGGAGCCATTGTAAACCACATGTCCAGTGCCGGCCCAAGGATGTGGAAGGAGGTGTTGAACAAAGTTCTGACCCTTGATAAAGTCGTTGAGGCTTCGATATTCCAAGACTCTTCGACCTTTTAGGTAACCATCCATGTACCAGACCTAGAAAAAACAATTCTTGTTAATAATGAACAGAAAAATTATGTCCTTTGTGTTTGCCTAATTCATTGATAACAACAATTTTAAAAAAGGTACTTAAAAGAAAAATATCAGCAGCTCTAATAAGAATGTAATGTCCCAAGCTATTGGTGGTCAGAAGGCATCTGTTTAGAAAATAGATGAATTTAAAAGGGTATTTACAGCTCAGACATTTATGACACATTGACAGGATACTTTAATCCTAAAAATCGTCATCATATCATAAAAAGTAGGCAACCCTAGTTCTTATGGTACAACCGATATTAGTTTTATAGAATGCAACCAAAGATAATAAAGATGAACATAAAACATAATGTTAAGCCTCCAACCAGTTACATGCATTTAGGAGGATGTGAGGCCATCTATTCACACCCAAACTTTGGTGTACCTACAAATTGTAAAAAGACCTCTGCTAGTTCCAAGATAACTACTCTAGGATGAGAACTTTTTATAAAGCCCTCATATTGCTTTAGTAGGTCATACTCTAAAACCAGATTAATGAAGTAGAGGTCCATCCTACTTGACAGCAAACTATGCCATAAAACGAACAAATATTGTTGGAATCTTTCTTTTTGACACATTGTATTTGCCACTTGACTACAATATTAAAATGCAACAGTTTTTTTCAATATTTCCATTTACAATCTGCTTTTCATTTGGTCACTATTACATTGTAAAATACTTGAATTGGTTTGACCAAGTACAATCATCGGGATTGCCAATAATCACAAAAATGTCTTGCAACCTCCCTCGTAAATGGACCTGTGGTTATGAGTTGCACTTTATTCACTATGGGACTATGAGACTTCCTGTTTATGAGCTGGGAGAGTCCACTTTGCAAGGAGGAGTCTGTAAGTCAGTAGAATGTGTACACTGAGGGGATCTGTGCTTCTATCTTCATACTTAATGTTATTACAATAGCAGCAGTGTAATGTGGATGCCTGTGTGTCATAGATGAGAAGGGGATGCTAGATGCAGCGGCAACAGGAAAATCATGTGATACCGATGTTCTAAGTGTGCTGTGGCTGCAGTGTATGAAGTGAAAGACTGAGATTAACTCTGTACAAGCATCTATGTCCTTAGCTCCACCCCACGGTTGGTTTCTCCAAGGAAAGAAAGCTCACCAGATTGTGGCCTCTGTCTGACAAAATAAAAGTAAAACCTTTTGTCCCTGTATTAAAGAGGGAAATCATCTCATTTGCTAATGATAGGTATTTGAGATATGTCTTATAATTTTATCTGCTATAAATGTTTGTGTGTTTGTTTGGGAGTGATAGGTGTTTTCTAACCCCTTAATGACTGCCCACTGTCTTGACGGCTGGCGGAACATGTTCTTTGTCGGGAACAATGCCAAAAACCCCCACTGCTTTAGGGGGGTTTTGGGCGGTTTTCCCTAGGCCACATTTGTGCTAGGAAGGGCTGAAATTTAAAGGGGAAAATTCTTTTAAATCTCTGCCTTTTAAACCCCATTGATTGCCAGCATAAACAAAAGAGGTTTTCCCCTTTTCCCATTGGACCCCTGGGATTCCCGGGGGCCTGATAGAACCGGGGGAAGGGTCTGTACGTCAGCAGTGGGGACCTAGAGTACCCCCCAAGCTGTATGTGGGTTAAGCCTGTTTCCCCGACACACTGGGGTTGTCGGGCACAGTTTGGGTGTTATACTGCTTTTTCCTTTTTTAAAAAAAAAAAAAAAAAAAAAAAAAAAGTGCCCAAATTTTTATCCCTTTAAATGGGGATTAAAAAAAAAAAGGAAAAAAACATAAAGTGTTTAAAAAAAAATAAAAAAAAAAAAATAAAAAATTTTTCCTTTTAAATTTAATTCTAGCTTCCCATTACACACAAAAAAAACAACCTACACTTAATTAAAAATATCAACATAACCCTAATAAACCCCGTAAAAAAATTTTTAAAAGGTTTTTATTAGTGTAAAAATAAAGGGTGAAAAAAAAAAACCCTAAAAAAAAAAACAAATGCAGAATTTTTTTGGGGGTTCCCAAGCTGAAATTTTTTTATTTACTTTTTTTAAATTATTGCAGTAATTTATTTTAAAACTCAAACTCCCCCAAACCAAAAAATACAACTCTTCCCAAAAAAAAAAAACACCCAAAACAACTTAAAAGTTTTTACAAAGAGATGGGCGAATTAAAATTCTAACAAAGGGGAAATTTCGTTTAAAAAATTTCAAAAAATTTCATTTTTGGGGCAAGTCAAACCGGGTTGGGTACTTCGGGTGAACCCGAATGGGGGTTTTTTGTTTGGGATAAAATGCCTGCGAGCACATGGCTTACATGGGCAAAGCACTTTTGGGGGGAAAAAAGGGGCATACCCTGCATGAAAATGTCCCAAGGTGAAGCCAATCAGAGACCGGCCGGGATTTTTTGACGTCCAGGGGCAAAAACAAATGAGTCCGGGCCCCGGAACGCCGGGAGCTCAACCCCCTTTCCTTACTTACTGAATCAGGGAAGGTGCGGCCGGGGGGCGGGATTAGCTCTTACTGAAAAATTTTGATTTTTATAAGCTTTTCTGGGGGGGGTCTCCCCTTGTCTCAAAAGACGGGTTTCTCTTAAATTTTCTTTTTCTAATTTTTTTGGGGTTTTTGGGATCTAAAATCCAGTTTTCGTCCACTGAAAGTTTGCATAACTTTCAATATCCAAGGGGGGAACAAAAGCCAGTTCCTTTTGGGATTCATTTAAAGAAACAGCTTTTTTTAAAAATACAAATACCCCCCTTTCTTTTTTTGGCTGCTAAATTCAAATTGCGCAATTTTAACCATCCGGGGGGTTAAAAAGCTTTGTTTGCGGTGTGCTGACCCCAAGAAACCGTTTTTTTCAACCCCTAAAAAATAAATACAATTTTTCCTTTGGTAGCCTAATTCACAAGAAAAGGGTTTAATTAAACAACTGAACCCTTTTGGGTTGTGGGGCGTAAAAAACCCCCAAATTTGAAAACACGCCCCAAAGCTAATAGTTTTGTGCCTCAATTTTTTTGGGCCAAATTTTTAACACCCGGGTTAATTAACCCGTTGTTTTGTTTGGTGTTTTGACCCCAAAGAAACCTTTTCTTTTTAAACCCAAAAAAATATATAAAATTTTTCCTGTACCCCTAATTCACAGCAAAGGTTAATTACAACTGTATCTTTTGTTGTGTGGCAAGAAAACACGGCAATGTAACACCTACAAAGCAAACTATTTTTGTGGGGCCCCAAAATTTTTTTGGCCCCAAATTTACATCCGGGGGGGTTTAATTAAGGGGTTTTTTTTGCGGTTGTGGCTGACAAAAAAAACCGTCTTTTCAAGCCCAAAAATATTATTTTTCCCTGTAGCCTAATTCACCAGAAAAAGTTAATTAAAAACTGTACCCTCTTTTTGGGGTTTTGGCGTAGAAAACACGAAATTTGTAAACACCACAAAGCAACTAGTTTTGCGGGGCTAAATTTTTTTTTGGGCGCAATTTACATCCGGGGGTTAAATTAAGCGTTGTTTTTGGGGGGTGTGCGGGACAAAAAAAAAACCCCGGCCCTTTTTAAAAAGGGCCAAAAAATATAAATTTTTTTTTAAACCCAAAATTCAAAAATCAAAGGTTAAATTTTAAAAACTGAAATCTCTTTTGGGTGTGGGGGAGAAAAACCAACGAAATTTGAAAACACGCAACAAACCCTACTATTTTTGTGGGGCTCAATTTTTTTGGGCCCGAAATTTTTCCCTCCAGCGGGTTTTTTAAAGGGCGTTGTTTTGCGGGTGGGGTTTGACAAAAATAAACCGTCTTTTTAAACGCCCAAAAAAATTTAAATTTTTTTCCCTATAAGCCTAATTCACAACCCAAAAGGTTAATTTACAACTGAATCTCTGTTTTTGTGGGCGAAAAAACCCCCCACGAAATTGAAAACACGCAACAAAGCTACTATTTTGGGGCCCTCAATTTTTTTTGGGCGAAAATTTTACATCCGGGGGTTAATTAAACGTTTTTTTTTGGGCGGGTGTGCTGCCCCAAAAAAAAATTTAAAAACCTCTTTTTCAACGCCAAAATATAAAAAAATTTTTTCCTTACCCAAAATTCATGCCGAAGTTTAATTAAGCCGTTTTTTGCTTTTTCATTTTTAGTAAAACACCAGTGTTTTAAAAACACACATAAAAGTAAATTTTTTCCTGGCCTTTTGGGGGAGCGCAATTTAAAATCCAAGGGTTACCCAAGCTTTTTACTGGGTTTTCACTTGGGGGTCAAAAAAAAAGGGTTTTAATATTTATTCATAAACAGAATCATAAACAAAAAAGTGCCCGAACATTTTAAAAAACCCGTTTTTTTGCCCAGACGGGAGAGGGGGAAAGGTTTTCTCCCCCCTTTCGAGGGCAGGGGGCCCCAAAAAAACCATTCCGGGAACAGGCCCAGGTTTGGGAAAAAAACCCAAACAGCAAGGGGAAAACCGCCGCAGCAGGGGTCCCCCCGGGGAGAGGCCACAACGGGGCCCGCCTGCCAAACTAGGGGCCCCATTTTTTGTTCAGAAACCCCCAAGGGTTTTCTTGATTGGTTGCTAGGTATCCTCTTCCTCCCAGATGACATTGACAACCCCACCAAGATCGGGGAACCTAAAACAAAACCCCTTTATTTGGGCATGGCCCGGAGCGGGTCAGCGGCCCTCACCTGTTTCCCTCAGCCAGAGATCTACATGTGGTCTGGGCTCAGCGCCACTATATAGCGAGGATGAACAATTTGGGGAAAGCAGTCAGCAGCTACTTGGCAGCGAAGAAATGGGGCCAATATCCCTGCTTCTTGCAGTAGGCGGCAAGGTAAGATGTGGAGAGTGGCATGGGAGGCCCAGTTTTTGAGAGGTCAGCCTCGGCATACCAAGACCGGTGATGAGGAACGCAGTGCATGAAACACAAATAGATGATGATGCACTTGGGAGCCGGGTGAGGCAAGGGTTTTCATCATCGTCAGGAGAAGAGGGGCGTCAGTTTGGGCGCGTCAGGCAGCGCGCAGCCAGCAAGTGGGTCGTGTGGCCCGTGAGCCCAGCAGGATAGCAGCAGTGTGAGGTTTGGGAGCGAAGGGGCCCCGGGGGTAAAAAACCCGCTTCGCAGGTCCAGAAAGTACGGCACGGGGGCTCAGCGAGGCAGCGGCGGCAGTAGTCACTCAGTGCGGAGCGTTGGCGGTAAAATCCGATACTCGGCGCTGTGGCAGTTCTTTGCTAAGAACCGGAGGAGCCGAATATGGGTTATATGTAGAATCTGTAAGCAGAAATGAAGCGGGCCAGGGAGCTAACTTTGGGCCCACCACGGCCCTGCGTCAACACATGCAGCGTCACCACCCGGGTGGCCTGGAGAAACGTGGCTCAGATGTGGTGGTCCATCCTGCCGCCGCAGCAGCAGCGCCCCAGTGGCACGCATGCCATTGCAGCCAGTCAAGGCTCCACCACCTCTGCAAAGGATCTGTTTTCTCTTTGACATCATCTCCCGGTCCAGATGCCCCTTTCTCCTCGCACTCATGGGCCAGAGTCGTTCAGCGAGGCGATTGCAAAGAGACAACAGTATGCGTCCAACCATCCTAAGGTGCAGCAGCTGACCGTGCTCCGTCCAAGTGTTGGTATTGCAGTCCCCTCCCTTTCCAAATGGTGGACCTGCCCCATTCAGAGAACTATTGGCTTTGCCGAGCCGAGATGGAGATTTCCCAAGCCGTAATTTTTTTTTCCAAAAAGGCAGTCCCCCACACTTCATAAATATTAAACAAAGGGGGGCAGTCCTTGACTATCGATTTTTCCAAGGTGCAGGGCAGCGGGGACACGGAGCGTAACTAGGGTCGGCCGTACATGTCCTTTAAAAGGCCCAGGGGTTAAAAAGTGTTTCCTGCCCGGACCCCAACAACTTGGCAAACCCGCTTTTCTCCTCCACTTTTCAAACTGCTGCACCGCGCCAAGTCCGCCTCCTCCTCCCCACCCCACCACCATCTCACCTCCCAAGACGCCCACAACCACATGGAGGGCCAGCGTTTTCACCAGTTCACACCGGCTTGCCTCGGCGAACAAAGTCACCGGGGGAGGAACTGCTCCGCGTCATGCAGCAAGAAATCGATGGTGGCTTTCTCCGCGCCAACGGCAAACGGAACCATGGTGAGGGAAAATGGGAGGAACAGGGGCCGCGCGCCCCCGAGAGGGTGGTCCATGGGCCCCGCTAAACGCACAGTTCAAACTGGTTGTGAAAAGGGTTTCCCGAATTTTTCCACCCATCTTCAAAAATTCCCGAAAAGGCCCGGAAACTGTGCATGACTTTATCCATTCGTACAAAGCCAGGAACACCCTCCTCGAGTTGCAGCCAGAACGGCCTCCCCCCCAACACAACCCGAAAGTGATTTTCCCCCGCTGGAATTCCAGCCCGCCCAGGGACCGAGTGTAAGAACAGAAAAAACCCATTAACCCCTTTTTTTAGACAAGGGCAGACGAATACTCCCCGTGAATTTTTAAAGTCAGCCAGGGGCAGCTCAAGCACACCTCCTTTTGTTGGGGCCCCATTCGAGGAGGCGACTTATTTGTCATTCCCCGGACAAGGGGATGAAACTCATTCCCGCTCATGCCCCCGGAACAAAAATGCTGAAAAATCTTCTGGGCAGGGGACTGAGACGTGGCGACACATCCCCGGGCCCACATGATCGGTGGGGACTGAAATGGGAGGAGGGGGAGGACATTGGACAAAGCATTGTCTGGGAAATGATTTGGGATTTTTTACCCATGACAAAGAGAGCGGAGCAGCTGGGGAGGGTGGAGGGAAAAGGGGGGAAGACAGGCAAAACCCCCCAAGCCCGGGGGGGCAGATACAGGGGAAATGGGGCGGGGAGCCCCCGGGGAGTCACTTGTGCAGAGGCCCGGCAGCTTATTTGCCGGGCTAGGCACCCGAATAGTCAGATCCGACAGGGATATTTCGGCTCCCACCCCTATTGGACCCTTGCTCCCGGGTCCAATAGGGAGCCTTTTTTCCCAGCTTTTGAGGGGGAAGACAAACTCAAATACATGGGGAAATCCTCCGAAATCATTTTGGCCGCTCCCTGTCAGCATCGTCCCTCCTCTGACAGGTCAGCCCCGGGGTTTCCCCTCAGCGCTCACGTACTACTGCCGCGGCTGCTGGGGAAGGTGGGGGGGGGGAGGGGCAGTACCCCCCCATCAATAACCTAAGTCGGGTCAAAATGATAGCAGCTTTTCCTCACCCGCCTAGGAGGAGGGCAGTCGCCCACAGCACAGGGAGGGCCTGGGGCATCCCCCGAACCAGCAGGGGTTTGGGGACTTTGGACAGCACCTTCCCACCTCAGTTAGAAGACCGCTGGGCACTGGGGGCCAACGGATGTGTGGCTGCAACTTGCCGATTTTTCAGTGAAAGCTGTCCTCCCGGCCAGTATGGGCACAAAGGGGTGTTCGTGGGCGGGGGCCACGTTACCCCCCAAAAAGAACCCGCTTGTCCACGGAAAGGGGAACGACTGACCTTGTCAAATGAACAGGCGGGATCGGCCGGAAATTCCCCCACACCAATGCCTTAGGCGCAGTCCCTGGGTTCAAACTTACCTCCTCACCACATTTTGATGCCGCCACCCGCCTGATGCCACACATCTGCTGACATTTCTCCCTCTCCTACCACCAACTTTACCAGGGGCTGGGTTTTCCACCCACCTCAACACTCTTTCATTTCCACCTATGACCTCATGCGCTTTCCCTGTTGCTTTTCCCGGGAAAAACACCCCACACGGGTTCCTTTGGGTGCCACTCTCTGACCTCATGCGGGGCCCCCTGCCCCCCGGGTCCCCTAAAAATCTTGTCATATTTGCCACCCCTGGGGCCTACCCCTTTTTTTTGCCACCTCCAAAAATTTTGTCTTTGTCCCCACTGCCCGGCCCCCCATGCCGCTGTTTGGGGCCCTGCCCCCATTCCCCCCACACTGTGCCCTTGGGGCCACGCCTGACCTAAATTCCTCTGCCCCCCGTGCCCTTCCGTTTCTCAAAAATGGCCATTTCCTGTGGCCACCTCCTGTTTTGCCACCCCCAAAAAGTCTTGTGCCCTGCCTGACCCATGCTGCTGCCCCCGGGGACCCCCCTCTCAGTCATTGTGCCATTCTGGGGCTTCCCCCCCTCCTTTTTTTGGGGGGCCCCCTCCAAAAGGGCATTGTGCCACTGGCCTGACCTCATGCTGCTCCCCGCCGTAAATCCCCCGCTCTCTGCCCCCTTTTTGGCCATTCGTGGCTTCCTCCTTTTTTTGCCACCTCCGGGAATGCCCATTCTGCCATTTGCCGCCCCTCAGGGCGCGGGGGGGCGCCGCCGAAAAAAAAAAAAAAAAAAAAAAAAAAAAAAAAAAAACCCACATTCTGTCACAAAATTCCCCCCACCTAAAGCTCTCACTTGTTTTTTTTCCCAGTTTTCCCGCGGCATAAACTTTATCGGGCAAACCCCTTTTGATTTTTTTGGGTCAGTTTTGCCCTCTTAATTTGCCCGGGGAATTTTATAGTGAAGCAAATTCAAAAGCGGGGGCAGCCCACCCTGCGTGTCATACTAAAACACAAAAATTGTATAAAAGACCAAAACCAAGCTCCCTCTGCATAAATTTAACATGGGCCCCAAAAATCACAGCACCCTGGGAGGCTCTGTGCACCTGGAAATAGCATTTTTTAATGTGATTCATGCCGAAGTAATTCGGAACAAAGTTATTTTTTTTCCGAAAATTCGGGCGAAGTTTAAAAACGAATTTCCGAAAAATTTGCCCATCTCTATTAAGGGTTTAAAAAAGCAGGGAAACAAAAACTAAAAATATAGCTGATCATTAAGGCCTTTTCAGGTTATTAAGGACAAAAGTTGTTAAGGTTGTTAAGGACATAAGTCTTGCCCATACTGATTGACTGATAAATGAAAGAGAGAACCCTTTTAAAAATTTTTTTGTTTGGAAAAATTTTATGTAATGATAAAAACCCACCGAAAAGGGGCCCCATGTAATAAAACTGTCTGGGGGTAAGACTTTCTTTGTTCCCTAAAAAACCAATCCCGAGTTCCCCTTTTATTTTATAAGTGCTCGAAAAAATAAAAGGGGGGGGCTCCCGACTGGGGTTGCTATGGGCAACAAAGAAATTCTTATACCTAGACAAATTTCATACATGTCCCCTTAAGGCTATGTTCACACGGCTTAAATTGGGACGTATTTCACCCTGTATTTCGCGCCGTACCGTGCTCAATATGAGGCGAGATACGTCCCAGTCATTACAGTAATCCACAGTTCTCATAGAGAACTATGGATTACGCCTCCTCTCCCCCTCGCACAATACGACGAGCGGGGAGAGAAGTGACATGTCAATTACTAGCGGCGAATACGCGTCGCTAGTAATGAATGTCTATGGGGCCGACGGGCTGCCACCCCCCGCATCACGGGAGTTGGCGCGAGCTCCCGAAGTCCTGGCGTAATATGCCATGTGTACATAGCATAAGTCTTACTTTGAAGGATGTTTCTCTGTATCACACGGCCTCAGAAGCACATCACTTACTACTCTGGTGACCAAAATACTAGTAAATTTCTCCACTAACTATACTTAAAATATCTTGACATTTCTGGGAATCTCCAGTGTGCATATCTCATAACGTCCTAAGAGCTACTATACAATAAAATCTCATTACAGTTTTGATGGAGGACGAGTGAATGTTTAACAAGTGGTCAGAAGCCTGAAAATTGGATTTTCACCATAAAACATTAAGCATCGTAGCAAGTAACAATATATTTTATAGGCAGATCGATTTTCATTACTTTATATAGCGCATTATTCATCAAGTGTGAAATTATGTTATTTTAACAGGGTTCTCCAGGATTAAAGTAGAGGCATTGCTGTGGTTTAATCCCAATTTACTTATATGAGAAAGAACTACAATACCAGACATTGACCATAGGAAGACATGGCACTGCTATTGGAAACCATATCCAATTCAGAACCTCTGACATTTCCTGAAAAACTGTTAGAAATTTTATTTCAAAAATGTCTCCAATCAGTTATCCTAATAGTAATGCCTGTAAGTGTCCAACCACATGGAGATTTTTGTTAATTAAGTAGATTGACACCAGATTCTGTTCTAACAAGGTACTGTATACTTAACACGGTAGTCCCACAACAGTTGCTGATGATATATTAGTAGGATGTGCCATTGATGAGCAATAGATGCACCTCTGGGACCTCGAGAACGAGCCCTGAAACCTCTCTGTTTTGCCAACAATGTGTATGGTGGGACAAACTTTTCAGTCCCTCAACGACATGTGATGTATGAGTACATCATCATGCCGATAAGGAGCTATGAAGTGGGCTCACAGGCGGAGTCCCCTTTATAGGCAGCAGGTGCCGGCTATTAGACACAGTTGACACTCCCCGCTAACAGCAGGGATCGGAGCCGCCAAGCTAACGTTTCTATTACTTCCTGCCCCAGGTAGGAAGTAATAGAACCACCATCTTGGTACATCTTTCTGCCTTATTTATATAAATGAAGAAGAGTGTACGAGCGATCGAGCCCTTTAGTGGTCAAGTACTATAAGAGCACTAACTGTACAAAAGTAAAAAGAAAAAAAAAGGTTTTACAAGTATAAAGAGTAATAAAAAATATTAAAAGTTGAAATCATCACTTTTGCCATTTTTACAAATGAAAATAATTAAAAAGTTACACAGAATTGGCATAAAAAATCAGATCCCCTTAAACCCCAGACCTGAAAAGGCCTTAATGACCAGCACATTTTTTTTAGTTTTTGCTTAACCTATTTCATTTTTTCAATGACGCAGTTGTGTGAGGCCTTGTTTATGCGGGATAAGTCGTACTTTTTGGGAGCACAGTTTGAGTTTACATATAAATTACTGCAGAATTTTTTTTTCAAATGTATTTTTTTACACCACTCACATTTCACGCCAAATAAGCTATTAGATTAATTCTACCAATTATTACGGTCGTGTGGATAGCTAATATGTTTACGCTTTATATTTTTTGTGTAATGTAGGCACAATTATTTTTTATGAAATATTTATTTTTTATTTATCATATTTATTTTTTTCTACACTTTTTTTTACTTTTTTTTTAAATCCCATGAAGGTATCATTATTTTACCATTTTTATTTTTTACACTTCGTAATGTATTAGCATATTTATTTATTAATACTTTATGACATAGGCAGCAGTCAGGGCAGCACACAGTGTACCCACAGAGCCCTGGGACTACTTTAAGTCACCGGGAAGGACTGTACAGTGTTCCTCGGGAGTCGTGATCACCTGATGGTGCAGAGCAATTCCCTTTGATTATGCCGCGGTCTGTGGGTTAAGTGCTGGGGATTGAAAGTTTCCACCGCTTCCTGGCGCTTAAAGAGACTGCCCTAGGAACAGAGCAGTTAAGTGCACCCAGCAGCTGCAGCACTGGGAGCCTCAAAACTCATCTTTCCGCTGCGACATCTAAATAGGACCTGCACCGCCCGCTGTCTATAGTCGGTGGGCAGTAGTTAACGAGTTAAATCCTAAAACATAAGGAAAATCCCTATATATTTGATATCAGCGGAATCATACTGACCTGCAGAATAGAGATAATACATTTCTTATACTAAAGAGTGAACGCCATAAAAACAAAGCAACCATAAAAATGACACAAGTACATTTTTTGTCACAATTCACCCAACTTCGATTTTTTTTGCTTTCAGTTTCCCTGTGCATTCTATGTTATGGTCAATGGCACCAATAAAAACTACATCCTGTCCTGCAAAAAACAAGCCTGTATACATCTATATAGACAGAAAAGTTATGGCTCTTCGAAGACGGGGGAGAGAAAAAAAAGTCAATGGTTCACTTCTGTATCATTATTTCCCTTTTTCTATTTCATCAAAAGAAGAGAAAAACAAAAGTAATGGTGGTGCCAGATCTGTTGTCTATAATGGGGCTCATATGGTGTGAGTCATTTCAATGCATGCTGTGCTACTTTTTTCCCTCAGTTTTGATGGAAACTAAGTCAGAGGCTCCTAAAAGAACCTGCAACGTAGACGTGAACCCAGCCTAAGTTTCATCCACATTTGGAAATGTTTTCAGATTGCAAATTGATCGAAAAGTTTTTTTTGTATTTCCTGAAGGTTTTTGAGGATGTTTCAGAATTGATCGCATGTTGTTTGTAAATATTTTACAGATTTTAGTGTTCTTCGATGATTAAAGCAATGATCATGTTTTCCATTCCAAATGGCTACCTAGGAAACAAGCACGGCATATCTGGTTTTGTTTGCCAACACAGTCTGGGAAACATTCCTGTCCCTTGGACACCAGGCCAACTTGTTTTGTATGATATTGTTCTCCACTCTGCTTTATTGTTATCTGCTCAATAACCAATTTTCATTCAATCCTTTTATTGAGATTCATTTCCTTTTAAAAGGAAAAAGATTTCCAAAGGGGTTTTAAAGGTTTCCCCACCTTTCAAGGGTTTTGGGGGGACATTAGGTACTCAATGTAGAAAAATAGACATAAGAACTATGATGCTTTGAAGGAAATTGTGAGTTATTTTAAATTTTAAAAAAAGATGAGACTGACAAAAAGGTTGAAGTAAATTAAAGCCCAAATTGCCAACAAAAGGGCCCCGGGGCTTTGTGGAACAGACATGTCTTCATCAGTAAACATCTCCAACTCAACTGGCAGGTCTGGGTGAAAAGCATCTTATGAACATGTTTCCAAACAATAAAAACTTTTTTGGAAACTTTGGGGCAAACAAAAAAATATAGAGTGGGGAAAAGGGGAAAATTTTAAATTGGAAACGAAGACCCTTCCCTTTTGGCCCTTTCCACATTTTGTTTTGGGTAACTCAGCACCATAGTTCATTTCCCAGGCTTTGTTTTTTTGATCCCCTAACCCCATGAGTAAAAAATTGAAAGGCCACATGTATGAAAACGCCCCAAAGGGCCCAAAAATTTCACTTTTTTTTTGGGCCCAAACCCAGAAACCCCAATTTCAGAGACCCTCTTTTATTTCATATAGTGCTCTAAAAGAATGAAAAGGGGCCTCTGATTGGTTTTTATGGGCAACAAAGTGAATTTTAGACCTAGGACAGTTTCATCCCATGTGGGCCCTAAAGATTGCGAGAAAAACATGATTTTCGGAAAATTTTTCTCCCTAAACATCTAAAGTTTTTTTTCAGATCTCAGACCTGGGAAAAAAAAATTTTTATCAAAACCTTTTAAAATTTGTAATTTAAAAAAATTGGGTATTTTCTCTACATTGATTACCCTTTAAACCCCTTTCCCAAAAAAAAATATGACCCCCCCCCCCCGCTTTAACGGTTTTTTTTTTTTTTCATCTACATAACGTTTTAAGGGTTTTTATTTAGGAAAAAATGCATTTCTAATGATGTTTTTCATTTTTCCCAAATAGAATATACGGGGGAAACCCACCAAAAATTCAAAACAAAAATTCTAGGGAAAAATTTAAAAAAAAAGGGTACTTACGCCATGTTTGGGGGTTGTTTTGCTCTAAGGGCGTTAAATTTTCAGAAAAAAAATGTTTGATCATCTGTATTCGGGCAGGCTGACCCAAAAATCCCCAATCCCAAAACCCTTGTGGGGTTTTTCCGTTATGTTTTGGTACCAAAAAAAAAAAATTCCAAACATTTTCTATTTTAAAAATTTGGGGCCCGGGCGGTTTTTTTGGGTAACCCAATAACTTTTTTTACTAACACCTACGACTTGATTTAAGGGGCTTTTTTTTGGCAGGGCTGAAGTGACTTTTTTTTCCCACCATTTGGAAACATGCGACTTTTTTGATAAAATTTAAATTCAAATTTTTGGGGGATGTCAATAAAAAAAAAAGAAATTTTTGGGCGTTTGGGGAATTTTTTTTTTCCTCAGGGGGGTTTTCAGCGTACGGGATAAATGTTTTTGAATTTTAATAGATCAGACTTTTTTGGGATGCTGGCTATACCAAATGGGGTTGTAATTTTTTTTACTTTTTTTAATTTTTTAGTTAAAATGACAAAAGGGGGGGGTTTGAACTTTTATTTTATTACACTTTAATTTTTTTTTTTTTTTAGTTTAAAACTTTAGTCCCCCAAGGTTATTTTAACCTTTTTGGGGGCCTCGATAAATTTATAGGGGGCCAATGTTTTGAATAAAAACAATGCAATAAGGTGTACAAAGATGGGGTTTCCCCACTTCCTGCTGGGGCAGGAAAGTAGAAAAACAGAAAACAGGGCAGCAATGGAAGCCTTCACAGGCTTTTTAAGGCGGGGCCTTTGCTCCCCCTGATCAGAAAGCCCGCGATTTTGCGAAGTGAGGAACGATGTGCCGCACAGTTTCTCATTGATTTAGACACTGTGGCCATCTTTGTCGCAGCGTCTAAGGGGTCAAACAGTACTGGATGGTGCCAGCACCCTAACCACAGTGTGTTAGCTGCATTTAGAAGCTAACACCTGGTGGCTGTGTAGCGGGATTTCCGTAACGGCCACAAGGGACGTACCCATCCCCCCATCCACCGGGTTTTAATTTTTTAAACGGGTTTGGAAAATTTTAAATTTAAAAAATTATTACCAAATACATTGCTGATCTGATTTCCTTCATTTCAGAGCTAGAACACTTCTTAACTCCTTTTTTGAAACGCAAGCCTTAGATTGCCCACCATGAAAAGAGTTGCCCCCCCCTTTCCCGCTGTTCTTAGCAGCCGCCAGGAGTTGTTAAGTTTCTTCCCTGACGAATTTTAAACCCCTTTAGAGCACTTCGGGCCTTCTTCCCTTTTTTAAAAACCCCCCCAAATTACTAATGTCCCTTTTAACAGGCTAAATTAGAAATAGGAGACCCTTAAATACCAATTCACGCTGTAGACCCACCCACAGCCGACCAGGAAGTAGAACCAAAGCTGGTTTGTGAAAAAAAACTCTGGAAACAAAAATTTTTGAAAAAACCCCCTTTTAAAATCTTTATCCCAAAGCAAAATTTGTAAGAGAGCACCTCCCCTGCTCCAAACCATTTATAATACTGGTGTCTGATTATGTGGCACCAGGACCCAGAGGTGACTCCTCCACAACCTTTACTTAAATAATATTTTCCCTCTTATTTGTGCCAAGATGTATTGCTCCTTTAAAAATAGATATACCTGATGTAGTTTCTATCTCAAACGTTACGGGGAAAAAAAGAAAAAAAACCTTATACTGTGGAAACTAGCATTTTGGGGGAAGTGGGTTACCCTCTATGTACCATACTTTTACAGATTTCTATATTCTTGGGGTGCCCCTACAATGAATTTTTAAATGGGTTGTCTCACTAAAAGGTTTTGTTTTTTATGTTTTTTTTTCGAAAAACAAGTCTTTTTGGGCCATATATGCCATTAACAGGGTTTTTTTTCCTAATTTTTCAACCTTTAGGGGCTGCATCACCCTCCCCCGGGTCGCTATAGCTACAGCCCCGTTTGTTTCTCCCCCGATAGGCTGCCAGCTTTGGTTCCCTATAGCAATATTTTCACCTAGTGAACCCAGTAAACACGCCCCGAATTCAAATTAAAAACCAAAAAAAACAGAATTGAGAAAAGATGAAACAATGTATGAGACAAACCCTTTAATGAAATTTTTTGCAATGACTCTGAAAGGGTTGACAATTTTTCCCCTTTTGGATCAATGTAAAATTATACCTTATTCATATTGATTCAATAAGTGTTGGCCCAAGTAAAAGTTTGACAAAAACTGTCAAAAAAAAAATCAACCCCCAAATCAAAAAGCAACCCCCAAAGGGTTTTAATTATTTTTAAAAATTTAAACCATTTTTGCGGTGCTCCGGTCTTTTCATCACTTCGGGGGCCCCTACTTTTTGGGTAACGGGGATATGTTTCCCCATGGGGAATTTGTTTTTTTAAATTTTTCCTGTAAAATAAAAAAAAAGCACAAAATTTGGGGATTAGAGTGTTTGGTCAGGGACTAGAGAAAAAAATTTTTGGGGTTTGGGATGTCAGATACCTTTTTTTACAAGGTCGGTCAATCCAATGTCAATTTGAACCAATGCCCTTTAATTTGAGCAACACTGATTTCACCCGGGAATAAGAAAGAAATTTTTCACCATGTAGCTACAGGGGTCTTTCCCCCCTGATCAACGGTAAAAAATAATTTTAAAAATTTGGGAAAGTTTAAATTTGTGCCCCTTTTTCTGTCCTACGTATATCTTCTTTTTTCCCTTTTGCATTAAAGTAATATCCCTTTTAATCCAATTTAAAAATCCGCAACTTTTTCCCTTGCTTAAACCCGGGCAAAAAAGGTCAATAATGCATCTTTTTTCTAGTGACTTTGGCCCAAACCTTCAAAAGGTTTTCCGATGGCAACTGTTTTTGCTGCTTTCCCTAACCCTGGGGGCGAAAAAAAAAAATTTAGAAGGGGGCTGAACCAGTTTTTCTTTTCAAGTTTTGATCCAAAAAGGATTTTTAAATATTGTCACTCCCAAACTTTGGGGGCAATAAGTCCCTTTGTAATGCGCCAAAGCCCATTTTTTTAATGCGCCAAGATTAGGGGTGTCGGGGGCTTCCCCCCCATTCATAAAAAGAAAAAAAACAATTATAATTCTTTGAAAACCAAAATTTCTAGCCCGCGAACAATTAAAAACCCAAAACCGGGGTTAAAGGGGGTTTGTGGCCAGACTTGTGGTATTGGGCTCTACCCTGCACCTGTATGTAGGACCTGCAGAAGAACAGCCAGACCAGGGTAAAGGTGGTGCCTGAGCCAGACTTGTGGTATTGGCTCCACATTGCCCCTGTTTGTATGACTTGCAGAAGAACAGCCAGACCAGGTTAAAGGTGGTGCCTGAGCCAGACTTGTGGTATTAGCTCTACACTGCCCTGTATGTATGACCTGCAGAAGAACAGCCAGACCAGGGTAAAGGTGGAGCCTGAGCCAGGCTTGTGGTATTGGCTCTACATTGCCCTTTATGTATGACATGCAGAAGAACAGCCAGACCAGGGTAAAGGTGGTGCCTGAGCCAGACTTGTGGTATTGACTCTACACTGCCCTGTATGCATGACCTGCAGAAGAACAGACCAGGGTAAAGGTGGTGCCTGAGCCAGACTTGTGGTATTGGCTCTACACTGCCCTGTATGTATGACCTGCAGAACAACAGCCAGACCAGGGTAAAGGTGGTGCCTGAGCCAGACTTGTGGTATTAGCTCTACACTGCCCTGTATGTATGACCTGCAGAAAAACAGCCAGACCAGGGTAAAGGTGGTGCCTGAGCCAGACTTTTGGTTTTGGCTCTCCACTTCCCTGTATGTATGCCCGGAAGAAGTCCCGACCAGGGTAAAGGTGGTGCCTGAGCCAGACTTGTGGTATTGGCTCTACACTGCCCTGTATGTATGACCTGCAGAAGAACAGCCAGACCAGGGTAAAGGTGATGCCTGAGCCAGACTTGTGGTATTGGCTCTACACTGCACCTGTATGTATGACCTGCAGAAGAACAGCCAGACCAGGGTAAAGGTGGTGCCTGAGCCAGACTTGTCGTATTGGCTCTACACTGCCCTGTATGTATGACCTGCAGAAGAACAGCCAGACCAGGGTAAAGCTGGTGCCTGAGCCAGACTTGTGGTATTTGCACTAGACTCCACATGTATGTATGACCTGCAGAAGAACAGCCAGACCAGGGTAAAGGTGGTGCCTGAGCCAGACTTGTGGTATTGGCTCTACACTTCCCTGTATGTATGACCTACAGAAGAACAGACCAGGGTAAAGGTGGTGCCTCAACCAGACTTGTGGTATTGGCTCTACACTGCCCTGTATGTATGACCTACAGAAGAACAGACCAGGGTAAAGGTGGTGCCTGAGCCAGCCTTGTGGTATTGGCACTACACTGCCCTTTATGTATGACCTGCAGAAGAACAGCCAGACCAGGGTAATGGTGGTGCCTGAGCCAGACTTGTGGTATTGGCTCTACACTGCGCCTGTATGTATAAACTGCAGAAGAACAGCCAGACCAGAGTAAAGGTTATTAGATATATGTAAGTTTTATCTCGTGGTATATTGTAGCGTAATATTAATAAAGGTTAGTTTTTTTTGTTTTTTTTTTTTATAGATAAGTAGACAACTTTTTGTAGTTTTTCTTTGTTAAATTTTGGATAGGTTGTCACGATAATATCAGGAAAAAGGCTGTGCCATATATAGGTTTCGAGGCCATCTGTTTTTTCGAATTCAGAGTAAAGGTGGTGCCTGAGCCAGACTTGTGGTATTGGCTCTACACTGCCCTGTATGTATGACCTGCAGAAGAACAGCCAGACCAGGGTAAAGGTGGTGCCTGAGCCAGACTTGTGGTATGGCTCTACACTGCCCTGTATGTATGACCTGCAGAAGAACAGCCAGACCAGGGTAAAGGTGGTGCCTGAGCCAGACTTGTGGTATTGCTCTACACTGCCCTGTATGTATGACCTGCAGAAGAACAGCCAGACCAGGGTAAAGGGGTGACTGAGCCAGACTTGTGGTATTGGCTCTACACTGCCCTGTATGTATTAACTGCAGAAGAAGAACAGGTTCATGCATTCTGCCTCATTCTACACTACCTTAAAACGATTTAGAACTGGCTGTCAGTGCCAACGTTCATAAATGTCGCGCTATGTCCATGCTACTGCATAAACAGCCCAAAAAACTATAACCGGCAAGAGTAGCAATCCCTACCAGAAATCATCTACACTAAACTTTTCGATTTTTGCAGTGATTTTTTTGCAGACCAGACAGTTGCTTGGGAAGTTACAATTTATAATGTCATTGTGGAGTGTACCAGAGCTATTCCTTGCCTCCTGTAAAGGCGGTTAATATATGAGCTCATAGCATCGAGAGACGTACATAAATAGCTTTTGGCATTAAACAACACAGGCTGTTGACAATGGCTACAAATGAGTTATATGAAACAATACTAGGAAAGACGTTGAATCATTTTAGAAGGCTTTCTGCCTTAATATCAATTTAAACGTATATGCTACTAAAATGTGAATGTGTCTGAGAGAATGCCATGGATCAATAAGGATGAGTATCATTTCATAAGTACCCAGGTTAGTATCAGTATTAATACCACTTTAGAGCTATTGCTTTGTCAGGACAAATGAGCAATAGAACAGATTATATTGCACAGCCTCTTTGCAGTAATGGAATTTCCCACCAATATTCAATACACCTATCACTTAGAATGCAGGGCATTGCTGCTGGGGATCAATGGTGTTTCACTTCCACTCAGGACTGATGACATTACGGCTCAGAATGAATTGTATTACAAGTTGCAATCAATAGTGTTACTGAGTACAATTGATGGTGCCATCACACAGAATGGATTGGGTTACTGCTGTGGATCAATAGTGTTACACCGGTACTTAGCAAAAAGAGTATTAGCACTTAGAAGAGATTAAAAATGTGGTCGTTAGATACCATTGGTGTGGTCTAAGTACAGTGGTGGATAGCCAGTTGAGTCATCTTAACTAAGGTCATGCAAAGAAAGTGGAGGATAAAATGACAAACAATGAAGCTTATCTTTTGGACAACTTTTGCCTAGATTCTATATTAAGACATATACAACTTATTAAAGGGGTTGTCCCATCTCACACAATGATAGAATAGGATATGCCATCCATGTGTAATAGGTATAAGAGAAAACTTGGGGCCAGTAGCTTATGAAGTATGCTGTATAATACTTAATAGAACTATGTCTGTTTCTTTCTCTGCCTCTGTCTATCTTTAACTACTCCTGCATCTTCCCCTTTCCTCTCCATAGACTTCTGTGGTGGCATGTAACCTGATCTCTCAGTCAGCTGACAGTCTCACTTCTGGCACCCAAATCTTTCTCAAGAACCGGCCCGCAAAACTCCTGCTTCATGATGAAGTAGTTGCTATTCTTGTTCAGTTACTCTCCATTCTAAGTAAAGCTGGGTGTCTGTTCTTGATATAGGTGAGGGTCCCAGAGGTTGTACCTCCTCCTATTAGACATTAACAGCATTTCATATTAATATGCCATCAATATGTGACATAGGAAAACCTCTCTAAATCCATGTGTTAAGGAATCTGATAACTGGTTCTACCTTCAATATGCAGTAAATGAGGACAAGTATGAAGAAAAAGTGCAACCATTGCTTTATGCCCTGATAGTTACATCGTATGGTTAAAAAAAGATATACATATGTCCATCAAGTTCAACAAAGAGTGGGAGAAAGATGTGAATAAAGGAAGGGGGTATAAGTAATTTTACACCTTTTTCCCTCTGGAATATGGAACCCATAAGACCTGATCCTATTTGCCCTAAAAGAAAACACTGCTCTGATCATCCAAAATGGCTATCAGACTAGATCAACAACCTAACAATAATTTTATGCAGTGACTAAATAAGAATATTATCCTGTTGTAAGTAATTATCTAGACTTTTCTTAAAGCCCTCACCTGTTCCCATTGAGGCCAGTGCCTAAAACAGCTATTCCACAGAGTCACAGATCTTATGGTCAAGAAGGCTTGTCACCTCCAAAGACTGAAATTTTTTTCTTCACCTGGAAGCAGTTTCTCCTTGCCTTTTAAAGGGATTGACTTTTCACTATACTTTTTGTAGAGGTCATTTATGTACTAGTACAAATTACCCATATTTCCCTGTAGTTATTTTTTAAGACTAAACCAGTCTTATTCTACTACCCTATCCTCATAACTAAGATGCTCCATCCTCCATATCAGTTTGGATGTTCGTCTTTCTCTATCTAGTGCCTAGTACTCATCTGCATATTACAGACAGGGCATCACCAATGCTTTATAGAGCATTAACAATACATCTCTGTCCCGCAAGTCCATGCATCTTTTAAGGCAGGACAATATCCTGCTGATCTTATGGACAGCTGATTGAAATTGTGCTATTGAGTAGTCTATGCCTACAGGTATACACAGATCCTTCTCAATGAGTTTTTTTCCTTAGACATATGGGGAGACATGTATGTACGGGGCTGCACCAGAAGTCTGGCATCTTTTCAGACTGAAAACTGGCGCAGTCCTGTTCGCTATATTTTTAATCAGACGCACTCCAAAATTAGGCGCATTATAGAGCGCCCGCGGCACTTTGTAATGCGTCTAAGATTGGGGGTCTTGCTGGAGGTGTGTCACACTACAACTGTACGATTCTACACATTTATAGCTTCAGTACGGCAAATCCAGGCGCATTACTGCTGGAACAGGTAGAGCACTTTAAAAGTGGTTTACCTGAGCCAGAAGTGTCGCTTTGTAGCTAGAAAGCGCTAAATCTATGACCCGCAGTAGAACAGGTTCATAGGTTCAGGCGCATTCTTCACTACTAATGTACGCAAACAAAATGGCAAAAATCATATATGTCGTCCATGGTGCCTGAAAACTATTTTCAGTACCCAGATACATAACTATACATGGCAGCGGCCTGGAGCCGCAGACATTCGTGCCCCGAATGAATCTGCCTGGTGATTCTATATCTAGTCTATACAGTCTATAGTCTATATATTTATCCTTTTCATTTGTCCAGTGGATGCCCCAACATTCAGTGTTTCCAAATCTTCTTGCAACTTATAAACTGCAGGGAATACTGGGATGTGTACTACAGTATATAAAATCATTCCCTAATTTCTAGCCACTTTAAATTATTTTATTTGGTTAAAGAGGGTAGTCGAAATATTCTGAACCTTCAGGTAACATTACAGCACACCCTCAACAGCACAAGGGTGAATATGGGTAAGAAAAGTTTTTCTTACCAATTTCCAGTACATCTAGACAATAGGTATAAGTCGTCCAACTGTGCACTGGTTTATATCAAATGGTAAAACACCCAGACACGATGAATATGGACGCCTCAGTAAACAAAACCACTGTCAAAGCAGAAACACCTACTTACTAAACAGAGGAAAGCTGGCCTTCACTTTGTGCATGTGTGAACACTAATGGTGGATGCTTCCAATGCTTTCTATGATCTCCCTATGTTTCTCATAGATATAAGTACGTCTTCGCGAATTTCACTAAACTGCATCAATTTCTTTCAAAGTTCTAAAAAATATTTTAGAGCCACGTACTTCTAAAGCGCAGGGCGGGCCAGCCCCATAGATTTCTATTATCCCCCAGCGTGTAAATGCCGGGAAGAAGTGACATATCATTTCTTTCCCCCGGTGTTCAATACGCGTAAGGGAAGTAATTCATAGTTCTCTATGAGCTATGAATTACCGTAATTGTGGGGCAAATTTTTGACGTATTGCAGCGCAATTACCTGCTGAAATACACCCCGCAATTACACCGTGTGAACATACCCTTATAAGCAATTATCCACTCCACAGAATGGACAGCCATTATAAGCAATACATAAAGTCTTCTGTTCCCCTGAGGCTTTCTTTCTAGGTGGGGCAACAGAGATGAGTGGAAAGTCATATTGACAATGAATAATGAAAGAAGAACACTAAACTGTTATTAATGGCAATCAGGAAAAATCTTCATTGATACTAAAGCCTAAACAATGTAAAAAAAACTTAAAGGGAATGTGTCATCAAAAAACGACTTATTGTTTAAATCACATCTTCATGTCAAACACATTTTTTAGGAATTTTTGGTTATGTTTTTTAAAATTTTTTTCATATCACTTTCAATATTTTTTATTGATTCTTAAGTCCTGCAGTTTTCACTTTGGCCACTAAGCCTAATAATAACCTGACACTTCCTGTTCTGTAGATGGAGATTTTCAGTGTCTGCTCATTATCAGTAAAAGCAGGGTCAAACTGAAAGGAGACACCAATGTGTAGAGATAACACAGGATCCACCGGTCACAAGAGGAGATAGTCACAGCTCTCACCCCCCTCCTCCCTGCAGAGTGATTTCTTCCTAGGTCACACAGCATGACTAGAAAACTCTCCTATACAAGTGTATGGGATAGAATCTGTCTTAAGAATCCTATGTGCATGAAGCTGCTGTAAAGTATCTCTCTGACTGCTGTTAAAGCAGTGCAAGTAAGAATGTCTTCCCCACAATCATATATAGACGGCCGAATAGAGAAATCTACAATCACGAAATAAAAACGGCTGAGAGGAAAAGAATATGGGTCAGGGGCTTGATATAATAAGTAAAAAAAAAAAAAATGGTGACAGATTCCCTTTAAAAGTGTTTATAACATTGAGTTCATAAAGGAAAAAACACTTCTCTTGGGTATTTCGGTATAGTAACTGAAAAAAACAAAAAAGAGAGACCTTCCAATAGTTGATTACATATAAATTTTCAGTTATTGCTTTGTTATTTCTATGTTTTGGAGGTCTCTTTTTTTTTTTTTTTTTTTCAGTTACTAAACCAAAATACCCAGGATCAGTTTTTCTTTTATGAACCCGATGTTAAGATCACTTTTAATTTTTTTATATGATGGCAAGGCATGATGGGTTTTTGTTCCCACACAGTGACATCTTTTCCTCTCCACCTTCCCCTTGATATATTTGTTGTTTTTGATAATTTCTTTACTTCTTTTATGAATTTATTTATACATTACTTTTATTCTTGATGTCATTGACTCACATTTTTGTAGTAGTATAATGTTGTACCGTGTTAGCCATAGAAAGTAGTAGAAGAGTGAAGAAATCAGGCGATACCTTTTTCAGGCTAACTGAGTATATTTGATGGTGAGCTTTCGAGAGAACTAGCTCCCTTCTTCAGACATGATGTTATACAAGAAATTGAAAATTCACAGACTTTTTTATACACAAAAGACCTGGACCTTCAAAGAATCTTAGAATTCTTAACAATAACAAAATGCAATATAAGCAGAAAGTCATTTACAACAGTCAAGCAGTCAACTATCTGGAAACTTGTGAGGCGTGACAGAGGGGGTCAGTATTCCTGCGTCTTATCTAGCAGCCATCAGGCCGTGATTTGTGACCATCACTGTTCACACATAGTTCGACATAAAGCTGGCATGAATATTTAGCCCATTTTGCAGAGTCTGACATTTTGCAGAGTCTGAAATGTTTGCATTAATTTAAATTCCCACTCCTTTCTCTCCCTCTGCGTCTTAAAGTGTCCCATTAAAACCATAATTTTCAGATCTTCAATACAATGGTCATCTCTGGAGAAGTGTTGTGCCACTGGAAGATCAGTTCTGCTGTTATTAATAGTGAATCTGTGTGAGTTCATGCGCTGGCTGAGTCTCTGCCCTGTTTCCCCCACATAGAGGCCTGTGGTCGGACATTGCATACACATAATCAGATACACCACATTGCTAGACCTGCAGGAAAATGTCCCCCTAGTTCTGTGCACCTGCTGTGACTGTGGGACAGGTACACTGTCAGCAGTGTGGATGTGTCTGCAGGTATTGCACCTGTTCTGCAGGTAGGGTGAGGTGCCATTTTCAGTTGGGGCCTTCAGGGCGCTCCGGACAATAATACGCTGCAGGTTTGGTGGTTGCCAAAAGGAAAGGAGAGGGGGGACTGGGAATATGTCTTTGAGTCTATTGTCCTTATGTAGCACAGGTTGAAGTTCCTTGGCAAACTTTCGTAGGATCTCCAGCTGTGGGTTGTAGGTGACAACTAGGGGCACTCGTTTCTCCTTCTGGGTCTCTTTGTATGTGAGCAGACTGTCTCTGTTGATGGCGGCCGCTTTGCTGATTTGATTGTCCGTCACTTTTGGCCTGTATCCCAATTGGAGAAATTTTGTCCTCAGATCCAGGAGGTGTTTGTCCAGGTCTGTCTTGTTGGAGCAAATACGATTGTACCGTATAGCCTGGCTTGTATATAATGGATTGCTTTGTGTGTTTGGGGTGGAAGCTGTCATTCCTGAGGTAGGCCGTTCTGTCTGTGGGTTTGTGGTATACTGATGTGAGTAGCCGGTGGTCTTTGATGTGTATTGTAGTATCCAGAAAGTAGATTTTGCTCTCTGAATAGGTAAGCTTGAGGTTGATGGTGGGTGGAAGTTATTGAAGTCATTATGGAATTGAATTAGGGCCTCCTCGCCCGCAGTCCAGATGACAATGATATCATCGATGTAACGGAGGTACATCATGGGTTTGGTGGTGCATGTGGATAGATACGCTCCTTCCAGTTCAGCCATAAAGAGGTTTGCATACTCGGGCGCACATCTGGACCCCATTTAAGTTCCCATTCGCTGTAGATATAGGTCCTCTCCAAATTTAAAATAGTTGTGGCTGAGTATGAACTGTATGAGCTGTGTTATTGGTTTTGTTGGGAGGTTTAGTTTCTCCAGGTGTGTCCGACATGCTGCAACTCCATCCTTGTGGGGTATGTTTGTATACAAGGATTCTACATCCATGGTTGCCAAAATGGTGCCCTCAGGAAGTGGACCAAGGGCATTGAGTTTGTTAAGAAGATCCGTGGTGTCTTGGATGTATCTAGGAGTATCTCTGACCAAGGGTTTTAGGAGATTTTCCACCCAACCTGAGATATTCTCTGTCAGTGTCCCAATGCCCGAAATGATAGGCCTCCCAGGGTTGCCTTCTTTGTGGATCTTGGGGAGCATGTAGAAGCAGCCCGGCCTGGGATCTGCTGGGATGAGCCCCTCTACCTGCCTCTGGACCTGAGTTGGAAACTTCTTGATCATATTCTTTAGCTGTTTTATAAAGTCCTCTGTGGGATCACTGTTAAGTTTGGAGTAATGGGCGGGGTTGGACAGCTGCCTGTTTGCTTCCTGGATGTAGTCAGAGGTGTTCATCATGACTATTGCGCCCCCTTTGTCAGCTGGTTTTATTATTATGTCCTGATTTTCTTTCAGTGAGGTGATAGCCTTCTGTTCCTGCAGGGTTAGGTTGTGGACCTGTTTCTTTACTTTCCCCAAGATCTCAGATTGTACTTTGCTTCTGAAACAGTCAATGTATTTGTCTAGTGCTGCATTAGTTCCAGGCCGTGGGGTCCAGGTTGATTTTTTGGTGGGTTCCTTATGGGCTGTTCTCTCAGAGTCGCTGCTGTATGGAAGGTCTTTGTCATAGAAGTATTCCCTCAGTCTCATTTTTCTGAAGAACTCCTCCATGTCGTTGCAGAGTTTGACATGGTCAGTGAGTGCTGAGGGGCAGAAGGAGAGACCTTTGGAGAGAGCTGACATTTCGTGTTTGTTTGGCTCATAGGAGGAAAGGTTCACCACACAGGTCTGCTGAGCTGGGCTGGTGCTTGTGGTTGTAGTAGTAGGGCCTTTTTGTCTCAGTCTCTGGTGGTGTATCTGATTATGTGTATGCAATGTCCCATCACAGGCCTTTATGTGGGGGAAACATGGCAGAGACTCAGCCAGCGCATGAACTCACATAGATTCACTATTAATAAAAGCAGAACCGATCTTCCAGTGGCACAACACTCTCCAGAGTATGACCATTATATTGAAGATCTGAAAATTATGGTTTTATGGGACACTTTAAGACGCAGAAGGAGAGAAAGGAGTAGGAATTTAATTAATGCAAAATTTCAGACTCTGCAAAATGGCTAAATATTCATGCCAGCTTTATGTCGAACTATGTGTGAACAGTGATGGTCACAAATCACGGCCTGATGGCTGCAAGATAAGACGCAGGAATACTGACCCCCTCTGTCACGCCTCACAAGTTTCCAGATAGTTGACTGCTTGACCTGTTGTAAATGACTTTCTGCTTATATTGCATTTTGATATTGTTAAGAATTCTAAGATTCTTTGAAGGTCCAGGTCTTTTGTGTATAAAAAGTCTGTGAATTTTCAATTTCTTGTATAACATCATGTCTGAAGAAGGGAGCTAGTTCTCTCGAAAGCTCTCCATCAAATATACTCAGTTAGCCTGAAAAAGGTATCGCCTGATTTCTTCACTCTTCTATCACATTTTTGTAGACTTTAAAAAACTTCTCTGTCTATACAAAAATAAGGTCCACCCAATGACATAAAGTAATGAAATAATTTTACTCACCCGTCTTATTGCCCAATGATCCCTTGTAGAAGCAATGGTCTTTGTGTTGTAGGTACTGGCACTTGACCAATGTGGCCAGTCAGTCACCTCATTGGTTACATATCATACCACTGCCATCTTTGCTCCCATAGCTCAGCCATGATTATAGAAGTTCGCCATGTAACCAGTAGGCTATTGATTGGTTAAAGGGGTTTTATCATTACACGCTTTTGCAGACTTGAGCCATTTCTGTCTCTTACAGCTTCAAACCCAAGGCCATGTCTCTCATCCCAGTAGGTTTGTGTTCCCTCACTGAAGACTGGTGACATCATCATTCTGTGTGAACAGTGGAAGCGAGAGGATGTCACAACTCTGCAGACCTCCTGCAGTAGTAAGTTCTCATGCCTGCAGAGCTGTGACCTTTCTCCACAAGCTCCTTGTAACCAGAACACCTGCATTGCTGTAAGCAGTTATACATACAGCCTGAACTGATTAAACAAATGTGAGGAATGCATATGTATAAGTGTATAAGGCTCTTTTATATGTGGGGAGAGAATTATATAAGGCTGTGTTATATGGAGGGAGAGTGAATCTAGAAGCTAGAGACTCAGTAATTGCCCAGATCCTTTACCTAGAGCCATCATTGATAGGTGAGCATAGAGAGGAGCTCAGACATCCTTTATTATATGGACACAGCTATCACAGACAGTTTCACTTTCATTTACCACAGCTCAGAGGAGAGTAAGCACAGAGTTCAGGCAGCCAATCACAGCACATGGGGCGTGTTCCATCAATTGGGCATGTCCAAACAGGGCTGAATGAAATATCAGGCAGCCAATCACAGCACAGGGGGCATTTCCCATCCGGGGATGTGTCCCAACAGGGCTGAATAAAATATCAGGCAGCCAATCGCAGCACAGGTGGCGTGGCCCAACCATGTGCTGCAGAAATAGCTATAGATGCACAGATTAGTTCATATTTGCTATATCAAGTGATTTAGGTAATATAAACCAATTGGAAAAGTGCTTATTTTTACTGTCCCCATCATTAGAGATATGATCTTTGTAGCGAGAAAACCCCTTTACAGAAGTCACCAGCTGGCTGATTGTATACAAAAACAGAGTGCCCTTTGGAGCTTTTACACTGGATTACTAGGCAATCAAAGAGGAGTGTATACTTTTATTTGTTATATTGTGTCATTGGCAGGGCTTTTTTAAGTGTATAACCCCTTTAGGCTTCATTTGCCACTTTACTATATGGCTTCCACTGTAGGTACACATGTTTACATATGCTGTTAGTGAGTATAGTACTTTTTTTTTTTATTTGGCATTTTTCATTTTGGACCCACTGTTTCCTGGGTATTATACTAGACTACCTACAGTATGAGAATGGTTTATCTTATTATGATTACACTAATGTCATGAATGCTTTTAACAGTATTTATAATTTTGTCTTGAAAATGAGGTGAAATCTTCTTAACAGGGGCACAGACAGCAAAACAAATGTAAAACCCTTCACTGCACTATCCAAAACTAAAAAAAACCCTTTCTGTCTGGAGTTACATTTAACAAACAAAACCTCTCCGAACTTGCATACAAATTTAAAAACTTAAAAACAAAGTTGGAAGCCTGGGCAGGGAAATGGCCTTCATGAGGTTTAACATGATAAATGCAAGGTTATGCACATGGGGAAGAGAAAATCCATTACTGAATTACATGTTAAATGGAAAAACACTGGGTAAAAGTGACAGGGAAAAAAGGACTTGGGAATCCTGGTGGACAGTAAACTTAATTGTAGCACCCAAAGGGGTCAGGCAGCAGCAGCCAAAGCAAATAGGATCATGGGGTGCATTAAAAGGGCATAGATGCACATGATGAGAACATTATTCTCCCATTAAAACAAGTCACTGGTTAGACCACACATGGAATATTGTGCACAGTTTTGGGCACCAGTGCACAGGAAAGACATTGTAGACTTGAACAAGTACAAAGGCGGGCAACAAAATAATAAAAAGGACTGGTGGACTACAGTACCCAGAAAGATTAGCAAGATTGGGTTATTTAGTTTAGAGAAAAGAAGGCTTCGGGGGAACATAAACATATGTTTAAATACACCCAACGGTCAATATAGAGATCTCTCCCAAGATTTATTTATACACAGGACTGTATCTAGAACAAAGGGGGCATCCTCAAACATCTTGAGGAACGAAAGTTTCTACATAAACATAGAAAGGGATTCTTTACTGTAAGAGCAGTGAGACTATGGAATTCTCTGCCAGAGGGACTGTCATGGTGAATTCAATAAACCCGAGTTCAAAAAGGGTTTGGATGCTTTTCCCTGGAGCGTAATAATATAAACAAGTTACAGTGACTAGGATTCAGGAGAGGGGTCATTGATCCAGGGTTTTTTATGATTGCCGAATTGGAGTCAGGAAGGAATTTTTCCCTAAAATGAGGACAATTGGTTTTCTACCTCTTTGGGGGTTTTTTCCCTTTCCCTCTGGATCAAACCTTAGCAAAAACGGGCTGACTAGATGGACGACTTGTCTTTTTTTAGCCTTACAAACTATGAAACTATGAAACTTAAAATTTTGCCCACTTTTTTCGTCAATATCCATTTATTATTGTGCTTTGGCCATTTTTAATTTACATGCTGTAACGGTAGTGGATCCGCTGGGCCACCGCAAGCGATGATGTAAGCCCACACCAGGGATCGGAGTCTAAGTAGAACCCAGTTTTCACCAGAGCCCACCGCAAAGCGGGATGGACTTGCTGCGGCGGGAAACTAGCAGGTCGCTTCCACTGGCGGGACTTGCTTGTGGTGATAGCCAAGGGTAAACGTGGTACAAAATCGTAAGGCAGGCTCGTAGTCAGGGATAGGCGGAAGGTCAGGGCAGGTGGCAAAGGTTTGTGGTCGGAGGACGGTAGCGAAATGGTACAGTACACAGGAAACACTAGATGAGGCAAACGGCTTTCTCAATAGGCTCCAAGGGCACTAAAGATCCGGCAGAGGACTGCTGGAGGAGGAGCCATTATATAGGGTCAGCGGCCAGCAACAGCCAATTACCTAGGGAGCGGGGACGCACGCACCGGCCGGCACAGGCGTGCCTGGAGTCAGGAGCGAGGTCGGGTGAGTACCCGACCTCTGGGGGACGAGTGCACGGACCGCGGGGCCACTCACCCGCGGTACTGAGGAGAGGAGTGGGGAACGGACACGCCCGCAGCCTGAGTGATGGGCTGCAGCGCCGTTCATGACACATGCCTCATTATTTTTGCATTATACACCATCCTTTAGTATCTACATGAAAGTCACAATAACACCGGTTGGCACAACTAATAATATCATTTCACTAGTTGTTAAAAATTACCACCATCTTACTATTAAAGATTTCATATTTTAACTACATTTGTTTTTTTTTGTACAATATTCCTTTCTTAACCGTTACCTATTGATTTGCTGCTTTCCCTTTCCGTACTTCATAGCATGTGTATCTTATATTCTACCATTCCCGATGGCTACAGTCTTTTGCCACTGAAGTGTAACTGTTAATTGGGCACCAGAGAACTGCTTCTGGCCCAAACAATACTGAATGACAGTGACGCTATCGACCCCCTGCCAGGGATGACTGAACTTACAAAGACACTTGTGAAGTAGAAATAACAAGAACTACACTTCACCACAGATGCAGCAACCTTAACGTCAATACACAGAGCTAGTAGATGGCATGTCTAAATGTATCTTAATGGTCATACTTCTACAAGGTCCTCACATGCACTCCACATTACGGTAGTTTCTTTTGAGATGTAAAAACTGAACAAAAAAGTGAAACAGAAGAGGAAATGTACTGATGCCTTTCAACTTTGTAGTTGGTTTAGATGAATAATGGAATTGTCAAAAAAAGAAACATGGAGATCATTGAATAAAAAAAGTCTACTCATCCAAATCCAAATGTTCATAATGATGCCTCAATTAAGCTTGTACGTAGTAGAAAAACCATTCCATTGGAAAAGACAAGAGTAAAAGAGGAAGATGATCAGCAACAAGAAAGCTTGAAGCAATTACAAAAACCTGCAAGCCATTGAGAAAATAACCAAATATTCATTGAGGACTCAAATAGAGGTCACATCCATCTGTAGTACTGATTTTTCACTAGGAGTAAAAATGAACTCATAGAAATTCAGTAATACAGTGAACCCTCAAAAAGACCATCTACATTAGAAGCCAATTCCTCTATTTAGACCAGATTTCAAGTGACAGATTCCTAGTTCCAATAAATACTATGCCATTTACTATGGCCATCTTTTATGCATGGCTCACTTATCTGTTTTTCAATGGGCTTGATCAAGTTCAGCCGGTTGATAATTCATCTGAATGGATGGCATACAATATATAAATAGGAAAGGGGCAATGGGTAGGGGAAGGTAGGCAACCACATAGGATGCTCCTTCATCCCAGGCAGGAAGGAGGCACAAGAAGGGGTGGAGTTGGCTGAGTTTTCCTTTGGGGATGGGCATGTGCCTTTTTTGTCTGGGGCACCAAAATACCTTGTCCCAGTCCTGCACACAATGCTACATGTACCCAACCTATTGCAGCTGTTCAGGGATCCAGCCACCTCAGCAACCAAACTCTTAGTGATTCTGTATGGTTGCCTTTAGAGATTGGGCTGCCTTCAAGAGGCAATCCTTCCTCAGTAATGCTTCTCATTGGGAGTCAGAATTAACTCAAAGACATTTAGTAATACAGTGAATTGCCTATCCGAGCTGACTATTATTTTACCTGGACCTTTGATAGATACCCAGTTCTATCATATATTGTGCTTACTAGCCCTCTGCAATGTAGAGCTTCCCATTCTGTTGTTCGTCAGGCCTGTTCAGCTTTATCATGGTTGAGAATGGCTGGCATGCAATGTGACATGTTCCCTATCTATTGCCAGGTTCTTGGTGATCATGTATGGTTATCTTTAGAGATGGGGCTGCTTTTAACAACCCTGTTAAAATGGATATTTTCAGCAATGTAAGTGATGTCATAATACTAGGATATGACATTGAGTATTGATTGAGGAGGATCTAACTTCTGTGACCTCCACTGATCCATAGAAGAAAGACTGGTTCCCTTCACTGGTTTTTCACTGCACAATGCTCCTAACCACTAGCTTTGACTACAGCTATAATACATCCCTATTCATTTGTAACGGCCTGAGTTGCAGTTCCTTACACAGTCCCTTAGAGGGGTATTCAGGCTAGAAGCAAACATTTCATATCTCTTAAACAGGCAAAACATTCTAGACTTGTGGGGACCCAATTTCTGGGATCCCCTCCAATTTACAGAACAAGGGACCTGAATCCCTTGTTACTCCTTCCTAAAGACCAAGACTAAGAGAAGCTTGAACATTTGCCCTGCGGCTCCATTTAAAGTGTATGGCACTCACATAAAAAGCAGAACATAGCGTTATGCCTATCACTGCTATAGACCTTGTATGCATCAGTCAGACCCCCACTGATCTAGCTGTTATCACCTATCTAGTTAACGCTAAAGGGTGATAATTGCTTCCAACCAGAATAGTCCTGTAAGTCTCCTGATTGCCTGATTGGTATGGATCCCGGAGGTCGTATCTCAACCAAATATAATGTTATATCCCAGCTCATTATATTAAAAAATGAGATAAGCCATTTAAGTGTCACCAAAATATTTTATTTTGTAAAAGTCAAAATAGCATGGTACATGACAATGATATGTCAAAAACTGGACTGGACCCTGTCTGAGGAATTGTAGAGTATTAGATTCATACAGCCTCATAATCGAAGCGTCGAGAATTGCTATATTGGAAATGCTTAGGAATGTCCCTTGTCCCAAAATCCTAGAGCCTGGTGTATACACAAATATTATTAGCATTCATGGTGGTGGAAAATGTAAGTGTAGTTCAAGTAGATTTATTAACTGGGGTTGTCCTCTACTTATCTATGCTGCTAAATAGTCATTCCAGGAAAGCCTAAATAAACGTAATATATGAATCACTTCTACTAAGTATTTCTTGTCATTATCAGCATTATTTACCCTTTATCATTTATCATTGGAGTGTCTAATGGGAGATAAGTTTCCACACACATAAGTTGAAACCAGAAGTTTACATACACTATTTAATAGGAGACATCTGCATGTTTTTCTCACTTTCTGACATGAAATCAGAATAAACCTTCGCCGTTTTAGGTCAATTAGGAACCAAAATTATTTATATTTGCTAAATGTCGGAATAATTAAAGAGAATTTTTTAAGGCATTTTTATTACTTTCTGCAAAGTCAAAGTTTCCATCCATTTTATTAGTACTTGGGCATTGCCCCTTAAAATGTAGGACTTGGGGTCAAACTTTTTTGGGTCCTTCCCAAAAGCTTCTCACAAAATTGGTGGAATTTTGGGCCCCTTCCCCCCTGACAGAAATTTGGTGTAACTGAGCCATGTTTTGGAGGGCCCGCTAGTACCTGCCTTTTTTGTTTGCCATAAATTTTCAATGATTTAGTTCGGGGTTTGTATGGCCACTCCAAAAACATTGACTTGGTTATCCCTTAAGCCACTTGGAAACCAGTTTGGCAGTAGCTTTAGGTCATTGTCCATTGAAAAAACCCATTTTCCACCCAAGCTTTAATTTCCTGGCTGGTGTTTGAGATTTTTGCTTCAGTATTGCCACATAATCTTTTTTCCCTCATGATGCCAATCTATTTTGTGAAGGGGCACAGTCCCCTGCAGAAAAACAACCCTTATAACATAATGCTGCCACCCACGTTTTTTCACAGTTGGGATGGTGTTCTTAGGCTTCCAAGCTTCTCCCTTTTTCCTCTAAACGTAACGATGGTCATTATGGCCAAAAAGTTCAATTTTAGTTTCATCAGATGACAGGACATGTCTCCAAAAATGAAAGGTCTTTTTTTCTGTGCATTTGCTAACATTAATCTGGCTTTAAATGTTTCTTTTGGAGTAATGGCTTCTCCCTGGTAGAGTGGTTTTTTCAGTCCTGTTATACATACTTGTTTCAACATGGATAATGAAAACAATCTTACCAGCTTCCGGCAAAAATCTTCACAAGTTCATTTGCTTTTGGGTTTTTGGGTTGATATGCACATGTCGGACCAAAGCAACGCTCATCTCTGAGACACAGAAACCCGTCACCTTCCTGGTGATATAATGGCTGGACTTTCCCATCTTGTTTGTACTTGCATATATGTAATTGATTGTACAGATCAAAAGGCACCTTAATGTATCTGGAAATTGCACCCAAAGGATATCCAGGACTTGTGCAAGTCCACAGTTCTCTTCCTGACATCTTGGTTGATTTCTTTAGACTTTCCCATGAAAGTTAACACGAAGAATAAAGTGTGTTTCTGTTTAAAATACATCCCCCCAGGTGTGTCTTTAATTAACTCAGATGTTGTCAATAAAAACCTATCAGAAGCTTCCAAAGACATGACATCATCATATGGGCTGTCACAAATTGTTTAAAGGCATAGTATTCCTAGTGTATGTAAACTTTTGACTTTGCAGAAGTAATAAAAATGCCTTAAAAAATTCTCTCTTCATTATTCTGGCATTTGGCAAATATAAATAATTTTGGTTCCTAATTGACATAAAACGGGGAAGGTTTATTCTTATTTCATGTCAGATAGTGAGAAAAACCTGCAGATGGGGCTTCTTATATAGGGGATAGAAACTTCTGGTTTCAACTGTACATGGTGCCTCTCCCTAATGATGAACAATACCCTTTTTGAACTATACCTAGAGCCTCTTCCCTAGCTTACCAGCATTCTTCTTTGCATTGATGAGGGGCAAACACTCTGAAACAGCTGTCTACAGATGATGTTATTGTTAGTTCTAATTCCGTTTCCATTTCAAGGCTCAGTGAGTCAGATGTGAATTGAAAACACTACCCTTTTTAAGCAACACCTAGATCCTGTCACCTATCCAACTAGTATTTTACTGTGCACTGATGAGGGGAAAATACTCGGCAACAGTTGTCTGTAGATCGATATCTGGTTGGGTCTAATTCCATTTATTTTGCAAGGACAAGTAAGTCAGATGTGAATTGAAGGCACTCTACATCTAATACATGGTGCTGCAGAGTCCTAGCTCATTTCCCATGAACCTTTTTTAATATCATCCCTTCATCAGGCATGAGAAAAGATAAATTACATATGACCAATGATTACACAGAATGACTCAAGTACAGGTGTGAAGAACAGGACCTCCTTTGTATCTTATTACAGGTTCTTCATATCCATGCCGAAATTAACCTGTGCTGTTATCATCTATATACCGTCTATCTGTTCTCATGCCTGACAAAGGATGAAAATGTGAATCTGCGCCTAAAATAAAATAATTTATGATCTTGTGTCTCTGATAGAATTTTCTGAGTCTGCACTTACCGCAGGGAGCAGAGAGCTGGTTGCGCATGGGTGGCCCTCTCTGTACACTTCTATGTGAGAACATGCGCTCGGCTGTGATTGAAACTCCCATAGAAGTGAACGGAGAAAGCCACAGGTGTGTGGCCAACTCTCAATTCCCTTTGGCTGGTGCAGACATAGGACAGGCTACTGGAAACACAAGATGGAAAGACTCCGTAGATAAATATTCACCTGTGATGTTCCATGGTTTCGAGATGAATAATTTTAAAAGCCATCTGAAGTATTTCCAGGATTTGAAGTGCTCTGCTTAAATTCTTTATGTGGATTCGTAAGTTCAGATGGGAAGTAATCAGTCCTTCTGGTACTGTGAACCCACATAAAATTACATGGAGCCCATCACTTTTGCATCGAACAAGAAAAAACTTAGTCCAATTCAGATTACGTTGTACTTGTAGATCTGTATGACTCCATGACCATTGGGATACATTTTTCACATTATCCTGACAGTTGCCACAAATGGGGACAGCAATGGTGATGGAAGTGGAGTCTAGGTCATGTTACAAACCTTTTGTTTTTTTGAGGGGAGATGTTCTTA
>JAODAL010006497.1:80000-133013 GCA_025379985.1 Phyllomedusa bahiana | reverse complement strand
CCGCCTTAAAGTGGGTAGGTGGAGCCCCTTGGGGGGCACATGTAGAACCTTGTCGTCCAGAAAATTTTAAAGAGCTCCCCGGGTTGGGGGGGGGACTGCTCTGTGGAAGGTAAAGGTCTGGTTCCCCTTCCCCCCCGTTCGCACCCTGCTTCGTCCCCCTGGTGCGTTGCAGCGTAGCTCGGCCCCCCCGTAACCCGTCTCATTGTTGCTTTTGGGCAACAGCGGGAAATTTCCCACCCCCCACTGCTCAGCGATTGGGGGGCGCGGCAACCATTGCGTACGAAGTGACACATGGCCGCAAGCAGCGGTCGGATGGGGTTTTGAGCCCCCGAGAGTGGAGGAGGTGAAAGAGCTCTGTCCATCCTTGCCAGTTTAAAGAAGCCCCCAAAAATTGGTCAGTCGGCATGCCTTGTCAGCATGAGATTGTGGTGATTTAGTTTGGAACGTGTTGGCACTTGAAACAAAGGCCCCGCCGCGACGGGGGGAGACGGACAAGATGCGGAAGGAGCCTTTCTCTCCGTGAATCCACGGGGCATTTTTCACTTTTTCATCGGTCTTCTTAGGAGTGGTTCGGGGTCCAGGCTAGTCCAAGGGGGCATCAGCTTCAGGGTGAATTCAGGCAAGTAGGTCCAGTTAAACTACAATGGTGGTTAAAAGTCCTTTTTCCGGCCCTTTTTAAATCTGGGGGTCATGCGGTTTTGGGGGGGCTCTGTGCGTTAGGACAGGATATTAAATGTCAGTTCAAGAAACTGATGGTTAAATCTACTGCTTTGGGTACTTTTTAATTTTGGGGTGATGCATTTTTAAGGGTCGGCTGTGGTTCAAGACAGGGTTTTTTGGTGGTGACTTTTTTTCTGTGGTTTTTTATAGCCAAAATGTTTTTGCCTAAGAGGGAGGGTATCCATTTGATTTTTGGGGGTTTTAAATTTTCCAGCTTTTCCAGCCGTTTGGGTGTAAGAATGAAGGTGTTTTTCCCTCCCCCATAGATTTAATGGTCTCGGGTAATTATTTTCGACTATCGGAAATCGTCTTGATAATTGTGTATGGGATTCGCCCGTGACGATAGTCAATGTAATGTTCATCCTAATACCTATATTGCTTCAGTTTGAGTTTGGGAGGAGTGGCTGCCTCCTTTTTGGGTTTTTTTGCATCACCCCTTTGAAGGTTTTTAATCAGTGCATTTAAAACTTGAAAGTGGTTCCTTCATTCCTGGATTGTGGAGGTCTGTTAAGGCCCAAAATTGTGTAGGACCACCTGCTTGAGATCCCGTTGAAGTCCGGGGGGTGGCTTAAACGTTTTGACAAAAGTGTGAACTGGAAACTCCCCCAAAAAATTTTATGTATCCTAGATAAATCACAGATTACACAATTAAGCAAGCGGTCCGAAAAAGCCATTAAATAAGAAAAAAATCACGAAAAACACAAACTGGACCCCCAATTAAAATATAAGCTTTTTATTAAATATTAAAAAATGCACATGGCTTTTAATATATAGGAACCATAATGATAGAATTGATGTAAAAACAAACAATCCTGGTTCAAAAAGTAGGGGAATCTAAACTTTAAAAATGACATTTTGTAGTCAAAATTCCCCGCCCATTTTAAAAAATTTTAAAAAAGGGAAAAGTGTCGCCCCAAAGGGACGGCCCCTCCCTGGAGGCTCCCCCGTTGTACCCCACCTAAATCCTAATCTTTATATTAATGGGGTGTATTTGCTTCTGCAGCCAATACTGCACAAAAAAATTTCCCAATAAAAAGAAAGTTGCCAAAGGAAATTTAGGCCAACTGATAAACTTTACCCTTTTTTCGCTCTAGTCAGAGATTAAAAATGTCCAAGATGTCCAGACTTGCCCGATATCCTAGATGCAGAAATGCTTTTTCAAAATTCCTATTTTCTTTGATAGTGCTTCAGCTTATAGTGTGCCACTGTTATTGGAATATGTATGTATACTACAGCAGTGACTGGCATTTCAGCATTGCCCTTCCTAGCTGAGCCCATTGTTAACAGAAGGGTTTAAACAGTAATTCCAATCCCTTCACTGGCTTCCATTGCAGCGAATCAGTTGTTTCTAACCCCTGCCCGCAAGGTCTCCCTAACCTCCCCTCCTAATCTTCCTTAATCTTCAATACCTCCCCTCAGCAAATTTTCGCTTCACGGACCTTCTCCCCTTTCTCTCCTCTTATCACCCTTGATAAACCCTCTCCAAGCTTTCCCGTGCTTCCCCCCCCTCTGGAAAATCATGCCAAAACATCAGATCTCCCCATTTTTACCGCCTCAAAAGCAACCTGAAAACCCACTCTTTAGGATTGCCCATAACCAACATAACCTTTTCTGTCACTACCCTACAAAATGTCCGCCCCTTACCTTTGTTCTCCCCCCCTTCCTTGTAGATTGCAAGCCCTAGGGCATGACCTTCTCCTTCCCTACCCGTTTTTAGTAGTTATTGCACCCTTGTACTTGTTTGACCTATGTTTGTATGCAACACGAATGTACGCGCTTGGAAACCCAAAAAGGGTCTAAACTAAATAATAATAATAAGTTAAAAAGCTATAGAACTCTAAAGGATTAAAGTTTGTCAGTAACATAGATAAACAAGTTCTTTTGCTACTGATAAATTACAGCAGTGATTGACACCACTATGGTTGGCCATGGCAGCCGAAGCAATAAGAGTAGAAAGAGATGGTTGGTAACCTAGAGAGGCTTGTGTATAAGAACTGCTCTAACTCTGAAATGAGCCTAAATTAGAACAGCAATGTATTGTGTAATTGCCTTTATTTATCTTTGCCTACATGCATAAAGCCACTCAATTGGTTGGTACCTAGTTTGCAGACCTAGACCCCGTTCCCCCGATCAAAAATACTATGCTATATTATTAAGGTTGGAAATATCCCTTTAATGAGTAGCTATAGGACAATGCATCTTCCTGTAGGCACATGACCTATTTGTCAGGCACATGATCTACATTTCAGATCCCAGTCTGATTGTTTCAGGAGACATTTGGCTTTTTATCGCACCTTTGATACAAAGGGGTTATTTTAATAATGTCTGTTTGATTTGCAGCGCTTTTTGGTTCATCCCTTTTTCCCCATTTCAGGGCTGTAGGCCTTTGTCTTCCCGGGGGGAGATGAGAATCTGACAGAATTTTTTTTGTAAAAAGTGCCAACCAATTACCTCTGTCAGTCGATAAGTTATAGGTGTATATTTGTATCTATTGTCCTGTAAAACTTCACAGTCACTATAGCATTATAATTATAACTAATACATGCTTGGGCTAAATTATCTAAGCAATTTTGACATTGTTTAATTAAATACTTAAAGGAATCAGTAAAACTGTATAAAATTCAAGGAAAATTATATATAAAATTGAGACTTCAGAGAAAAGGATGGATCAGAATTTATAACTCCAGCTATTTGTTGTGATTTTAATGTTTAAGGACCACTTAAGGTTTGTTGTCCCTTAGTTCATTAGGAATTGCTGTTAGGTACACTATAGTGCCAGAAACGTTGCTAACCTGCAGCTGAATACAGGATTTCTGGCTGACGCAACAGTCTCTGTTAAGTCACATGACCTAGTTTTGATACTGTCCACAGTAAAAGTTGCTCAGCACACTAGTAAACAAGCCTATCTCAGTGCTGGGTCATACAGAAAGTCCAAATTCTCTCAAATACAATAATTCTCTCAAATTCAATAATTTTTCAATAGAAAAAGCGACTTTCAATGAACGTTTTCAGTCGAGCAAATTTGTCGCTCTATAAGATATGGGAAAAATATGAAGGCTCCACAAGATAATAGCTTTTTCTATTGAAAAATTATTGTATTTGAGAGAATTGTGAGGCTTCCATTAATTTGCATGTATAGAAAATCAAATAAAAAGAGTAAAAAATTATTTGATAAACGGCTTCATGTGCGGGTGATTATATATATATATATATATATATATATATATATATATATATATATATATATATACTGGTTTTGATGCTGACATGAAGTCTGTCTCTCTGTCTCTATGAGACTGACTTTGAACCTCCCATAGGAATTCATAGAGAGAGTCACTTTTGGGTCACACAACCATGTTGTGTGTTTCAGCAGCTCAGAGTGCAGGTTACATGACCCAGTGGCAGCAGTGAGAAATCCTGCATTCAGCTGCAGGTAACCAAAATTCCTGCCTATACTGTGCACCTAAAGGCATTTTCTAATTAACTAAAGGAAAAACTGTTTAAAGTTGAGGAACCATTCAAGGGGTATGAATACTTTTGCAACCCATTGTATATGTGTGTGTTACCTGTCATTTTAAGTCTGCTTTTAATGTTAATGAGAGGACAGCAGGGAAGTAATCTCTACAGAACAGACTATTGTTAGGAATAGTAGCCAGGATGAACATTTCAAGATTTTAGGATTATTATGATTTTTTTTTTTTTTTTTTTTTAAATAGTGATAATGATGTGACAAATTTACAAACAAAATGATCCAAAATTCTTGAAGGGAACCTGTCAGGTGGTTTATGCTGCCCTATCTGAGAGCAGGATATGAAAGAAGAAGAGAAGCTGAGCTCTGTGATATTAAGGTTTACATGATTTGGAGCAAGATTTCTAAGTAAAGAACAGAGTTAATTGTGACCGGACTCCTTAAGTGAAAGTAGGAGTCCTGCTTATCCTGCACACATACAGTGATTGACATCTTCCCCTGCATGAGAGTGTGTCAATCACTGTATATGGATGAGGTCAGCAGTACTTTCTGTTTCACCCTCATAGATTTTCTCTGCTTTTTACTTAAAAATCTTGCATCAAATCATATAAACCGGTATATCAAAGAGCTTAGTTTCTTCTCCTCTTTTACATCCTGCTCTACGATAGGGCAGCAAAAACCACCTGATGGGTTCTTTTTAATAGATGAGCAAATAATCCAGATAATCCCTTTTAGAGGCTACCTGAGTATATTTGATGGTGAGCTTTCCAGAGTACTAGCTCTCTTCCTCAGACCGATGTTATACAAGAAACTAAAAATTCACAGACTTTTTATACACTTAAGACAGATCTTCAAAGGATCTTAAAATCTTTTTAACTCCTTAACGACCGTCCACCGTCTTTTGACGTTGAGCATTTCAGGTCGTTCGTCTGCAGCAATGTCTTTTGGCGTCACTGCAGACATCAGTGCTGAGATCGGGGCTGTACTACACATCCCTGATCCTAGCTCAGCTCCTGCAAGCACCGTGGAGCGGGGGAAACATCCGCTCCCCGGTGCTTTAACCCTTTGATTGCGGCTGATGGTCACCGCAGGGCAATCAAAGGGTTTCCCTGCTCTGTCGGGTGATCGGAACACCCGGGGTCCCGACAGAGCCCGGGGACCGGCTGCACAGTCAGCCCCAGAGCTGTCTGTGTAAGGCTATGTTCACACGGTGTATTGGCTGGGCGTAATTCCGCCCCGAAATTCCGCCGTGTGACGGGGGGGGGGGGGGGCGCGGGGGACTGAGCAGGGGGCCGGCACTTCGCCGGCCCATAGAACTTGAATTGCCAGCGGCGCGTATACGCCGCTAGTAATTCACATGTCAATTATCTCCCGCCGGCGGTTCGCCAGGCGTGGTGAGAGGAGACGTAATCCATAGTTCTCTATGAGAACTGTGTGAATTACCGTAATGAATGGGCCGTTTTCAGCCCGTAATTTGCGCACTTCGGAGCGTAATTACGGACCGAAATACGGCCCATTTTAAGCCGTGTGAACATAGCCTAAGAAGCCAGTGATCAGGCCAGACTGTGTGCTCCTCTGACTGCTGCCTGTGTCAGGCTAACACAGATTATAATGTATTAGCATTTATGAATATGCTAATACATTACTAAGTGGAAAAAAAGTAACACAGTTCTCCCTTCATGGGATTTTAAAAAAAAAGTAAAAAATATAAAAACTGTTAAAAAAAAAGAATAAAAAATAAATAATAAAATAAAAATAAATATTTAATAAAAAATAATTGTGCATACACACACAAAAAAAACCTACACATATTAGGTATCCACAGGACCGTCATAACCTGTACAATTAATTAACAAGTTATCAAGTGTGAAATGTGAATGGTGTAAAAAAAAAATGTAAAAAAACAAAAAAAAATTTTTGCACACAGATTATAATGTATTAGCATTATATATATTAGCATAATAAAATAAAAATAAATATTTAATAAAAAATTATTGTGCATACATTACACACACAAAAAAAAACCTACACATATTAGGTATCCACAGGACCGTAATAATCTGTACAATTAATCTAACAAGTTATTAAGTTTGAAATGTGAATGGTGTAAAACAAAATGCAAAAAAAAACAAAAACAATTTTTTGCACAATTGGAAAAAAATTCTGCAATCATTTATAAGTGAACTTAAACTATTCCTCCATAAAGTACAACTCGTCTTGAATAAAACGGGGCCTCATCCAACTGGGTCATTGAAAAAATAAAAAAGTTACAACTGTTGAAACGCAAGGAGGCAAAAACAAAAAATGTTCTGGTCATTAACTACTTTTCAGGCGTTCGGCTTAAGGGGTTAATAGCAAAATACAATATAAGCAAATAATTTATTTATAACATTATTATTTAGGTCAAGAAATAAACAGTCTGGACATTTGTGAGGTATGACAGGAGAATCACTAGCTCTTGCTGTTATCTGTTTGCTCTCAGGTGGAGATTCATGGCCCCCCACAGTTCACACATAGTGTGACATGAAGCTGGCATGGACATTGAGCCCATATTGCAAAGTTTTAAATTTTTGCATTAGCTTATATTCCCATTTTTTCCTCTCCCTCCCATTCAGACCACAACACGCAAATCTTCAACAGAGTTGTCCTCTATGGGGAAATGTGCAGTTTCCGGGAGATCTGTCCTGTGGTTATTAATAGTGAATTGGCACAAGTTCATACGTTGACAAAGTCTCTGCCCTGTTTCCCCCACATAGAGGCCTGTGGTGGGACACTGCCCACACATATTCAGATACACTACCTGTTTTGCATGCAGGGTGCGGGCCATTTTCTGCCAGGGACTTCAGGGCACAGGGACAATAATTTGACGCAGGTGAGGGGGTTGCTGAAAGAATAGAAGAAAGGTGACTGAGAAAATTTTTTAAGTCTGTTGTCCCTTTGTAGCAAAAGTTGTAGTTCTCTGGCAATCCTTCTTATAATCTCCAGCTGTGGGTTGTAGGTGACAACGAGGGGCACTTGGGTTTCATCCTTTCATCCTATGCAAGCAGATTGTCCCTGTTCCTGCTTCACTTATTTGATTGTCCATCACTTTCGGTTTGTGGCCCAGTCAGAGGAAATTCATCCTAATATCCAGGAGGTGCTTGTCCAGTTCTGTTTTGTCAGAGCAAATATGATTGTATCATATCTTGGCTGTATATAATGGATTGTTTTGTGTGTCTGGGGTGGAAGCTGGCATTTCTCAGGTTGGCAGTTCTCTCTGTTGATTTGTGGTATATTGATGTTAGTAGTCGGTGGTCTTTAATATGTATTGTTGTATCCAGAATGTGTATTTCACTATCTGAATAGCTAAATTTAAGGTTGATGGTGGTTGAAAGTTATTAAAGTTACTATGGAATTTAAGTTGGGCCTCCTCACTAACAGTTTATATGACCGGGATATCTTCAATATAACAAAGGTAAATCATAGGTTTGGTAGTGCACGTCAATAGATATGCTTCTTCTTGTTCTGCCATAAAGAGATTTCCGTACTGTGGTGCACATCTTGAACCCATTGACGTTCCCCTACTCTGAAGATATAGGTCCTCTCCAAAAGCAAAATAGTTATGGGAAGGGATGAATTGTATGAGCTGTGTGATTGGTTTTGTTGGCATGTTTTGTTTCTCCAGGTCACCCTGACATGCTGCAACTCCATCCTTGTAGGGAATGTTAATATGCAAGGATTTTACATCCATGGTGGCTAAATGGCACCATCAGGCAGTAGGCCCAGAGTATTCAGTTTGTTTAGAAGGTCAGTTGGGTCCTGGATATAGCTAGAAGTATCTCTGACCAGGGGTTCTAGAAGATATTCCACCCAATACGAGATGTTTTCTGTCAGTGTCCCAATGCCAAAAAGGATAGGCCTCCCAGGGTTGCTGTCTTTGTGGATCTTGGAGAGCAGAGAGAAGCAGGCCAGCCTGGTATCCCCTGAGATGAGCAGTATTACTTGATTCTGGATCTTTATTGGAAAATTATTGATCACATCCATAAGTTGTTTTATATAGGCCTCTGCGGGGTCACTTTAAAGTTTGGAGTAATAGATGGCGTTGGGCAGCTGCCTGTTCGCTTCCTGGATGTAGTCATAGGTGTTCATTATGAGTACTGTGCAACCTTTGTCAGCAGTTTTTATTATTATGTCCTAATTTTCTTTCCAACGACACATGGCCCTGCATATCCCAAAAAATATTTTTGGAAAAAATGAGCATAGGTGCACGCTGGTGTGGCAATAATATACATACACATTCCAATATCAGCGGCACACTATCAACTAAAAGAACTATCAAAAGGCACATAGGAATTTTTTTTAATAAAAGCATTTCTACTTTTGATCAAAAATTGCTTAAGCCCGCCTTCGAACTTCAACGAGACCTCAATGCAGGTGGGTCCTACACTGACGATTTCCTCTCTCTAAGTCCTGTTCAGACCTCCATACTTCAGGGAGTGAAGGCACCAGCTACTAGGTACACTGCATTAGATTTAAAAACCTGTGAAGGTGGGTGGAGTGCAAAAAAACAACGGAGGCAGCCACTCCCCCATACACAAGTTAAAAAACGACACTTGGTCCTGCACACCCCCAAAAATATTTTTGGAAAAAATGAGCATAGGTGCACGCTGGTGTGGCAATAATTTTCTTCCACTGACGCAATAGCCTTCTGTTCTTGCAGGGTTAGGTTATACAACTGTTTCTTTTGTTTCTCCAGGATTTTGGATATTACTTTGCTTCTGAAACAGTCAATGGATTTATCAAGACTTGAGTTAGTTCCATGAGGTCCAGGTAGATTTTTGGTGTTTTCCATCTCAGAATCACTACTGTGCGAGTTCTCTTTAAGTAATATGTTAATCATAAAAAACTTGATATAAACAATGCCCTTTTCCTTTAATTCTAGTTATTTCAGGTAGATATGTCATAACAGTATGATCGGTGGGGTCTAATCTGTGAGGTTTCCAGTGATTACAAGAAGGAAGGAACTTGATTCCATTGAGCTTCTAACATGCACAGCAGGACTCGTGGCCACCCACTGTGCAGTACACCTCCACTCACCAGAATGGGACTGTGTTACAGCTCACTGCACAGCGGGTGGCTGCGAGCATCAGCGAAGGCACCACAGCACTTCTACTCCTTCATTTAGCGCATCAGTGGGGGTCCTGGTAGTTGTCCTCCACCAATTAGCTATGCCTTCTTCTTTTCTAGTGGGAAAACCCCATTAGAGAGAGAGTTACTTGTTATGGATAACCTTTCACTAAATACTATTAAGGACTAATACGATGATTGGGGGGGAGTCTTACAGAGAATACTTATATTAGCTAAAGCTGACCTTATATATGGAAAATGATTACCACCAACCTCTCACAGCCAGGTAGCTGTTGCCCCCTCTGGTTATCAGCAGAGTAAGGATACGTCTACATTGCATGGTGTTCAGTCAGTCTTTCAGATTTTGAAACCATCTGAAAATTGACTGTAAACCATATCCATCTACTTCAATAGAAAATTTTGTGATAGTCACATTTCAAATCCGAAAACAGTCTAAATATCTTGACCATGTGCAGTGTTCATCCAAGTTTTACATTGGAAAATGTACTGTTCAATGTAATAAGGGGATGGCCAAAAAACGTCCATAAAAATTGTTCAAAAACCAATAAAATACTGGTATTTTGTCTATGCCGTGTCACCATGTCTTGCACCATGTAAACAGGCTTATTTTTTTTTTATTTTAAACAGGGCCCCTAACAAGAGTACTGCCAACACTGCCCTACTGGCGCCTCTTGGTTATTTAACCTGCTACATAAGACCCAACATTCTTGCCAAGGTCTTTTTGTGCAGAACTGTTTTTATGGACAGTGACAGACTTATGTTCCTTGGGTCCAAAAAAGAAAATTTTGTGAGGGTCACCAGAGGAAATTATTCTGAAGGCCCACCCTTTGTCTATTTAAGACATTTGCATGGCCATTTTTAAGAGATCTTTGCCCATACAGGGTATAATAGAATTTATGTGTGATTGGTTCTAAAGTCAGCCCCAACTGGGGTTGTCTTCTGCTAGACCTCTGGGGCTCTGATATATTCGTTGTGCATCATTGTGACAAAGCTTAGGCCAGTGTCAGTCTGGAGTGCCTAGGGCCCACCAGTGGAATTTCATTCTGGGGTCCCACCCGTGGAGTTTATTATGGGTCCCTCCCGTGGAGTTGATTATGGGACCCACCCATGGAGTTGATTATGGGGCCCACCAGTGGAGTTGATTCTGGGGGCCCATCCTACAGGTACTGTATATGCCTGTTATACTCTGCCTCTTACATTTTGCCTCTTTCTGCTTTTCTGCCTCTCCCAAGGATGTATATGTAGTTTAAAAGAAATTCCAGGTCTGCCATGTTCAGGGGCCCATCAGGGGTTTCTCCTGTTCCACTTTGGGTCCATGGTGAGATCCTCTAGTACTCTGTTGGGCTAGTCCAGACCTAATTATGGATCTCTTATGTTTTTATATTTTTGCACCTATTCTTTTCACCAGATCTGGATCAACCCCCTTAAATTTTTGTGCAGTAGTTATCCCAGGGTAAATGTTGCTGCCTACAAATCAGTGCTTGGAGAATATGTTGTGCTGGGCTTGGCTTTCCCATCTTTTGGCTACTGTAGTTGCATAGTTAGCATGTTAGGGATTTCTCAATAACCAACTTCCCAGAATAGAGTTGCCAAACAAGCAATTTCCTAAACAGGCACAAAATAGGCAAAACAAACAGATCCCACTCAAAACTTCTGTCTGCAGACACCCTCTGGGAGGTAGAGTCAAGGGTTATGTCTTGGTGTTCGGCAAAGCCCACTGCAAAGCAGACTAGACTTGGCTGCGAGAGACCCAAGTTGCCTCACCAAACAGGTGTAGGAAGATAAACGCACATGGGAAGACAGAACAAACAAGGGAGAACAGAGAAAACAGGACAAAACAGAGAACAAACTAGAGTGGTTAAATGAGATGGGGTCAAAACCCAAGAGAGAACGCGGTACCGAATTAACGAGCAAAGGAATAACCAAGAAGGCAAGCTGGAGTCCAAAACAGCAAGCTACTTACCAAACCTCAAGCAGAAAAGATAGAAGGAAACAGGAAGAGAGGAGTGCACAGAAAGACTGGTTTAAATACCACACCTCAGCTCTAGATTGGGGCGCTGGTGAGAAATCAGATCTGGTACAAATTTAGGCCCAAGACTAAGCAACAGGCACGAAACAGTCTCAAAGGGACAGAGCACTCCAAACATAGCATTTCTAATAGGTCTTGCTGTGTAAAGGAACACTGAGAGCCACATGTATGAAAACCGTCTAGGTCTAAAACTCACTTTGTTGCCCCAAGCAACCAATCAGAGCATTCCTTTAATTTCGTATAGTGCTCTGGAAAAATGAGAGGGGCGCTCTGATTGGTTGCTATGGGCAACAAAGTGAGTTTTAGACCTAGACATATCCCCCGAAATGCACAAAAATTCCTCAGCCCGTTCTCGCTTTATATCCTTCTTTTCTTTGATCCTATTTTGTTTCTTAGTAGAATTAAAGCTGAGGAATGAATAAAGAAATCTTTACATGTGACTCACTGTTATGAATGACAGAAACTCTCCTTACATTCGTCCTCATCTGCTTATTAGGTCAGCAGGAGTTTCTGTGTTATATCTGTCTTGGTTTGTTTGGAGTGATTGCATGGCAACTGCTCAGGATCCTTGCTTGTTAGCTGACCTGGCCAAGCACCCAAGTTCATTTGTATGCTCTGTGAAGCTTAAAATGGCGGTCTGTTGCAGAGTATAGAAGTATTGGTCCTGTCTGGTCCTGATCTGTTAAATTGTTCTGTCTTGTAGTCTGTTGTCCAGTTCAGTCGTGTCAGGATGAAGTATCTTGTTTCTTGTCTCAGTTTTGAAAGTTTAGCAATACTTTATTATGTGAGAAATAAGATGTGAGTAATATCACATCAAAATGTAAGTGTGAGGCTGACCCACTCACTTCCATAATGTACTCATGTCTGAAAAGGTTCCCTAGGGCAGCAGTGTCCTCAGTGGGTGCGCGACTGCCTGTTCTATGCTCTTTGTAGCTGCTTGGTTTCTCTTTTAGTCTGTCCTGGTGTGAGTCCCATGGCAGCTGTGTTACTGCTTTTGCCCCCTAGTGTTCACCTGCTGGTCCCTACCAATTTAAAGAGCCAGTGCATGTCTCTAATTTCATACCCACATATGGCGGCAACCCAGAGCATATTTAAAGGGACACTCCCAATATTTTCATTGCCTGAATTGTAGGTTTTCTACTCCCTGGTGTACTGCCATGGAATTCCTCATTACTGTACTTTTGCTCAAGTATGCTTATTGCCTGTTCCTGTTGACCTGTATACTTAATAGGAATCATTGCAGTGAAAGATTATACTGGGGTAGCAGAGTAATCTGCAGCAGAGTCTAAGTTCTCCAAGTCAGTGAGACATATCCGCTGTGCTCAAAACTCCATACTGGTGAATGGAAACAGAATAAGAAGCATGGTCAGAAATCCATTCCCTGCGGCTAGGACGGACTCTAGGGGTGACATGTATGATTTTTGGTGCCCAGGCGCCTTTTTTTTGCATGCACTAGTAGTGTAGAATGCGCCTGAATCTATGAACCTGTTCTACTGCGGGTCATAGATTTAGCGCTACCTAGCTACAAAGCGACACTTCAGGCTCAGGTAAACCACTTTTAAAGTGCTCTACCTGTTCCAGCAGTAATGCGCCTGGATTTGCCGATAAAAAGGCATACATGTGTAGCTTCGTACAGTTGTAGTGCGATACGCCTCCAGCAACCCCCACCAATCTCAGGCGCATTACAAAGTGCCGCGGGCGCTCTGTAATGTGCCTGATATTGGAGTGCGCCTGATTAAAAATATAGCGAATGGGTCTGTGCCAGTTTCTGACACAGCCATGTACATACATGTCGCCCACGCAATACACGGTGGGTGCTGGCTGTTGACTACAGCTGACACCCGCCACTTGTGGCTGGGATCAGAGATAACTCTTATCCTGGTCATGTAACTGCTCAGATGTGGCATGTAAACTACAGCTCCTGAAGTTACCTAGCCCCAGTGATCACATGACCACTGGGATGGAGAACGCTACCTGCTAAGCTGTATATATACATAGCTTATTGATTACTGTATATACAGTGAAGGGAGGTGTAACGGGTTCGGTGGATTCGCTGGACCCCCGCAAGTGATGATACTTAAGCCACGCCAGGGAACGGAATCTAAGTAGCCCCCGGTTTTCACCAGAGCCCGCCGCAAAGCGGGATGGACTTGCTGCGGCGTGAGGCTACCCCTGACGTGACTTGCTTGCGGAGGCGGCCGGGGTACTGGTGGTACAAAATCGTAATCCAGAGGGAAGTTGGGGACAGCAGAAGGGCCCCCGGGCAGGCGGCAGAGGTTCGTGGTCAGAGGCGGGGCAGAAGGTCAGGGCAGGCGGCAAGCAGGCAAGGTCTTTGGAAACGTGGCGGACGGATGGTACACGGGTAAGCAATACGGACTCTAAGACACTCCAAACACATCTACGCACACCAACGGAAATGGCAGGAAGTGCAGGGGCGTACCGCTTTTAAAAAGAACCAGCGCCTGACCCTGGACCAATTATCGGGGCGCTGGCCCTTTTAAATCTAGGGGAAGCCGGCGCCCGGGGCGCCTAAAGCACAGGGCACCGCCCGGCGGCCGGGACAGGCGGTGACAGCGTTCACCGGAGCGCGGACGGGTAAGGGGAGCGACGCCGGGGCCGGGACACGAGCGGGGTGGTCACGGGCAGCTGCAGCCGCCGCACCGGAGCCCCTGCGGCCGCGGGGGGCAGCGGAGCCCGCGACCCCCGTGACAGGAGGGAATGCAATAAACCCTCCTTACCCTCTCTCTAGAGAGCCTGGCTGTCAGTTGTCCACTCCAGCACAATCTCAGTGCAGCTGCAGAGGCTACAGGGATGTTCCTGAGCGTCCTTGGAAATTTGTATGTCGACTGCTCAGACAGGCAGCGGCTAAAGTACCGAACACGTCACCAATTTTCTAAGTAAATATATTTCTAAGGGTGCTATTAAAATGAAATTCTCACCAGATGTCGGCAACAACCCATCCAATCCACACAGGCAAGGAAATCAGACAATAGATGTCCATGAATTCATTTATATGTAATAATGAGAAATGACACAGGGAAAATGTATTAAACACATGAAGAAAGAGAGCTGCAATAAAGAGAAATCAAAAAGTAATATAATCTCCAAAGTGGAACCAATGAAAATGTCAACTCATCCCGCAAAATACAGGCCCTTAAACAGCTCCATTTAAAATAAAAAAGTTACGGCTGTCAGACTGTGATGACATAAAAATGCAATTTTTTACAAACACATTTCTATTGTGTAAAAGTAATAAAACATAAAAAAATTATATAAAATTGATATCATTGTAATTGTACAAACCCACGTAATAAAGTTGTCCTGTCATTTATAGTTTTTCTTTCCATTTTTACGGTCCAATGCTTAAAAAACTGAGAACACATGTGGGCCCAAAATGAACAATACACCCCTAGATGAGTTTCCTGAGGGGTAAAAAATCTAAAATGGGGTGATTTCTGGAAGGTTTCACCTGTTCTGGTGCTTTGAGGGCTCTGCAAATGCCACATGGCACCCACCAAAATCTGCGTTCCAAAATCCAATAGCCAATAGTCTAGTTTTCCACATAAAATCTTTTTAGGGTTGTGTATTAAAGGGGTTGTCTCACTACATGATTCATCTCACCTCAGTCCTGTTTTCTTGGTTTCATTTTGAACTCAGGGGCGTGTTTACTGGCTTCCTCTAGGCTGCAGTAGAAGCCAGGTCTGTAGCTATAGTAACCAGTGCTGGCAGCCTATCAGGATAGCTTGAACAGGTCTGTAGCTATAGAAACCTGAGGAGCTGATGTAGCCCATACAAGAGGAGATATCTAGGAATAGGTAGGACACTGTTAATGGACACACATTGCAAAGTGACTTATTTTTGCAGGATCTTTAACATAAAAAGCAGCAATCCTTGTAGTGAGACAACCCCTTTAAGTTTTAGCACCTTAGGGTGTCTGCAAACCTGTAATGGCGCCTAAAGAAAATCGTAATGAAAATAAGACTCCAAAGCCTGGTACGTGCTCCTCCTACTCTGAGGCTTGTGGTTGAGCCAAATAGTGCACTACTGTAGAGCCACAAATGGGAAATCTCTAAAAAATGGCAGAATTGGGGGAATCAATATTGAGTTGCATTTCCTTGGTAACATCTACTGTGCTCCAATCAATAATGGATAAAAATGGCAAATTTGCAAAAAGTAACATTTTGAAACTTTACCTCCACTTTGCTTAAATTTCTATGAAAAAAATTTCATAAATGCTGTTCTGAATACTTCAAGTGGTGCAGTTTCTTATATGGGGTCATGTATGGGGGTATCTATCATACAGGCCTCTCAAAGTCACGTCAGAACTGGACTGAACCCTAAAGAAAATTGTGTTGCAAATTTTAAAAATTGCTAATAAGTTTATAAGCCCCCTAATGTTTGTAAAAAAAATAAAACACCATTTAAAAAATTGTATACTAACATGATTTTGAAATATGGACAATGCTAGTTATAAACTATTTTGTATGGAATAACTATTTGTCTTACATGGAGAAGTTTTTGAACTTTGAATTTTTTAAAATGTTCACATCTTGATATTTTCCACAAATAAGCAAGGATTGCATTGACCAAAATACAGTATGTTACTAACTTATAGCACAATGTGTCACAAGAAAATAATCTCTGAATCACATGGATAGGTCAAAGCATCAATAAAGGTTTTCCCACATACAGTAAAGTGACACATGTCAGATTTGAAAAATGGCACTCTGTCAGAAAGGTCAAAACTGGCTCCAGCGGTAAGGGGTTAAACATAAAAATTACACACATTTGGTATTGCCATAATCCTACCAACCCATAAAATAAACATAGGACCTTATTTATGCAGGACAGTAGACATCATCGACATCACCATGGCCATAGCACATATAGGAGCTGTGGAAAGGTTGGCTGTTTTATGGCCTTAAAGGGGTTGTCTCATCTCATAATTTCATAGGATGCATGAATGAAATAATGCTGCTTTGCTCTGTCACTTCCTGGTCAAGCTGTCTGTAATTAGCATATGAGCTCCATGTATTAAGAATTCTCTGTTTATTATGTTTATTAGTCCAGATTAGCTAAATTACCTTCTACCAGGACAGGAGAAGCTGCTGAGCTAAAGTAAACAGTAGTAATTACTGTCTTTTGTCTGAAAGATCAGATAACATACAAGCTCTCACACTGCTGGCCTAGACCTGTGTGATGACATCACTCCCTGCTATCAGATAGAACAAACAGCAGGGGTGGAGATGTACACAGGTCGGCCACTTGGGGAACCAGAGAGGGCACAGAAGGTGATGAAATCACTTGTAGCTCCTTAACGAAACAAAATGAACAAAGCAATATATTTGGAAAACATATTCATTTAGCGTTCCCTACATGTTGAAAGTTAATCTTTGTAGCGAGACAACCCCTTTAAGAAAGCTGTATCAGCTGGTATGGGCCCAGAGGGTGAAGGGGGCCCACTCAGGTCCAAGCATATTGTAACTTTTTGCAAGAAATAACAAGTTGGCGCCTTTCTGCTATATAAAACTATTTTGTGGTTTCTGTTATACACTATTCACAAACATTTAGGGATATTGGCGTTCAGGTGAAATTTATGGAAAACGTAAAAATTTCATGCTACAGTGATATTTTATCCTAAAAGTCGGCCATTTAAGTCGTAGCAATGTTGATTTTCTCATCTCAAACAATTTAATGAAACAAAAGCCAACAACAGTGCAGGGTATCCACCATCAAAAAATGCCTGGTCTGGAGAAAATGCAGGCCCCTCCATTTGAGGTCGTTCCCTAATAAAGTGTCCTCGATGAGCTGGAGCATTGCCGTCCATGAAGATGAGATTAGCCCTTTGTTGTTCATGCAGAGGCACACTGACTGGATTAATGATGTTCTTCCAGTAATAGAGGCTGTCACTGCACCAGTCACAGAGTGTAGGGCAGTTCTGTATTGCCCTCTCTGTAACACCACCACCACCACTAAAGGCTCGTCTGGTGACAGTGGATGATACAGTGGATTATACATAGCGCTCTCTTGATGTCGTTGGCGGCCGTAATTTCTGCTCAGCGTGAATAGACTTTCATCACTGAACGGCACGGAGGACCACTGGTCCCTTGTCCAGCGTAGATGCTCCCTGACCCATGCAAGAAGATGATGCCTGTGCCTGGTGGCATGGTTAGGTCGTCTAGCACGCAGACCATGCAGATGTAAACGGTTGTGAATGGTCTGACACTTGGTTGCCTCTTGCCTCCCTTAAATGTGCCTGGAGTTGTGGACATTCATCATCCAGTTCTGCAGGGCATTGCTTACAATGAAGCGCTCATAAGTGTGTGATGAGTCAAAGGAAATCCACTTCTTTGCCTTTCTGTGACTCTTCCAGTCTCTCTGTATCTGTGATGCAACCTGCTGATGACACTCAATGACACTCTAAGCTCAGTGGCCACTTCTTTCTGAGAGCATCCTGCTTGAAGCCTCACAATGGTGAGGTACTGTTTATCAATAGTAAGTTGTTGTCTTGGTCTTGTGATGTCACAATGTGAACAGCAGGATGAGGAGGACTGTTTAAATCCCAATCGAAATTGATCCCCTAAATTTATTGGGCGATTCAGGGATCAAACACCTGTTGGGAGTTTTTAAGCTCCTTGTTAGAGATCAGCAAGTTGTACAAAAAGTACTGAAACATTGAACAGTTGGACATCTACATCTAAAGGGAAGAGACTGGCTCATTTAGTGCATTTAAAAACAAATTAGGAAATTTAATGTTCATTCTGAAATTTCAGCCAAATACAGTGATCCGTCACCTATAGCGGGAGTTACGTTCCAGAGACCCCCGCAGTAGGTGAAAATCCGCAAAGTTATATTTACTTTATTAATTATAAAGTATTTTAAGGTTTTATAAATCATTCCCAGTCTCCTATAAACCTTTCCCACACTCTTACTAACACTTAATATGCTTTTAATCAATCAGCCAAGCAGCGTCCATTATACAGAACACAGTGCTGTGGTTGGTTGCCTTTCCTTCCTTACCGCAAAATCACGAGATATAACGAAAATATACAGAAAAATACAGGATTAGATCCAGACAGATACATATTTTAAAAAAAGCTGCAATACCGTGAAACCGCAATAACTGAACCGCGATATAGCAAGGGACGACTGTATTGCTAACTTTTTTGAGTAATATATATGATGCTATTGTCCATAAATGTAATTAATGCTACTTATGCTGGCCTTCTTGTAACCAGTTGGTGGGCACCAGGCCCGGACTGAGAACCTGCTCGACCGGGCGGATGCCCGGCGGGCCGCGCAACCGGGACACACGTGGGGCAGCCCGAACGTACCTGCCGGCCCTGCTTCCCCTATATATATGCAAGTTGCCGGCCGCGGAGTGAAGCGGCCGCCGCGACGGGCTGCTAAGAGCATGTGCTCAGCGCGGTCGGTACTTGTTTGCTATGGTGCAGCTATGTCAAGCAGGACAATCAGCACCGAGCACGGCATCTGATGTCGGCTGCGGCCACTACTACGGGGCTTAGCTGGCCCTCGCACCGCGCAGATGCCTGTCTCCGGCCACTACAGTAGGGTCCGCAGTGTCGCTGTGGCCGCAACTGAGGGGGCCGCCACAGTAAGCAGGGGTGCTTTACACAAGTATTGAGACATAGACAACGTCTGGCTGCGGCCACTTTACAGAGGGCCGCAGTGAGCCGGAACGCTCGCATCGGCCCGCAGCTCGTCTATGCTGGTCTGTGTGAATGTGCTGACCAGCTCAGGGAGCAGGGCCGGAGGTGCAGAGATGACCGTGGGGCCGCTAGCTCCAGGGAACATAGAGCTGTTCACTGCTCCTGACTGCCCCAGATCCTGCAGCCCCTGCTGAACGGCGCACTGCCAATCCAGGAAGCCGGATCTGCTCCTGCATGTGAGTGTTATTTTTCTTTATTTTTTAAACTAATTATTGGCCCTGTCCCTGCCTAGATCCTTACTGGCCCTGTACCCTGCCTAGGCTCCTTACTGCCCTGTCCCCTGGCTCCTTACTGGCCATTCCCTGCCTGGCTCCTTACTGGCCCTGTCACCTGCCTCCTTACTGTCCCGGTCCCTGCCTAGCTCCTTACTGGCCCTGTCACCTGCCTGGCTCCTTACTGGCCCTGTCACCTGGCTCCTTACTGGTCCTGTCACCTGCCTAGCTTCCTTACTCTGGCCCTGTCCCTCGCCTAGCACCTTACTGTCCTGTTACCTGGCTCCTTACTGGCCCTGTCCACCTACACCTTACTGCCTGTCACCTAGCTCCTTACTGCCCTGGTCACCGAGCTCCTACTGCCATGTCCCTGCCTAGCTCCTTACTGGCCCTGTCCCTGCCTAGCTCCTTACTGGCCCTGTCACCTAGCTCCTTACTGCCTGTTACCTGGCTCCTTACTGTGCCCTGTCACCTAGCACCTTAACTGGCCCAGTCCCTGCCTAGCTCCTATACTGGCCCTGGGTCCCCCCCCACCCCCCCCACCTAGCTCCTTCTCCTTACTAGCCCCTGTCCCGTGCCTAGGCTTCCTTACTGGCCCAGTCACCTAGCTCCTTACTGGCCCTGTCACATAGCTCCTAACTGGCCCTGTCCCTGCCTAGCTCCTTACTGGCCCGTCAACCTAGCTCTTACTGGGCCCTGGTCACCTGGCTCCTTACTGGCCCTGTCCCTCGCTACTCCTTACTGGGCCCTGTCACCTACTCCTTACTGCCCCTGTCCCGGCCTCGCTCCGTACTGCGCCTGTCCCTGCCTAGCTCCATACTGGCCCTGTCCCTGCCTAGCTCCTTACTGGCCCTGTCACCTAGCTCCTTACTGGCCCTGTCCCGAGCCTAGCTCCTACTGCCCTGTCCACCCTAGCTCCTTACTGGCCCTGTCACCTGGCCTCCGTACTGGCCCTGTCCCTGCCTAGCTCTTACTGGCCCTGTCCCTGCCTACACCTTATTGGCCCTGTCACCTGCTCCTTACTGACCCTGTCCCGGCCTAGCTCCTTACGTGGGCCCTGTCCCTTCCTAGCTCCTTACTGGCCCTGTCACCTAGCTCCTTACGGGCCCTGTCACCTAGCTCCTTACTGGCCTTTTCCCTGCCTAGCTCCTTACTGGCCCTGTCACCTAGCTCCTTACTGGCCATGTCCCTGCCTAGCTCCTTACTGCCCCTGTCCCCTGGCTCCTTACTGGCCCTGTCACCTAGCTCCTTACTGGCCCTGGTCCCTCGCCTAGCTCCTTACGGCCCTGTCCCTTCCTAGCTCCTTACTGGCCCTGTCACCTAGCTCCTTACTGCCCTGGTCACCTAGCTCCTACTTGGCCCTGTTCCCTGCCTAGCTCCTTACTACATGGCCCTGTCACCTAGCTCCTACTGGCCCTGTCACCTGGCTCCTTACTGGCCCTCGTCACCTGGCTTCCTTACTGCCCCAGTCACCCTGCCTCGCTCCTTACTGGCCCTGTCACCCGTTAAGCTCACTTACTGGCCCTGTCCCTTTCCTAGCTCCTTACTGGCCGCTGTCAACCTAGCTCCCCTGGCCCTGTCCCCTGCCTAGCTCCTTACTGCCCTGTCCCTGCCTAGCCCTTACTGGACCTGTCAACCTAGCTCCTTTACTGGTCCCTGTTCACCTGGCTCCTTACTGGCCCTGTCACCTGGCTCCTTACTGGCCCTGTCACCTAGCTCCTGACTGCCCTGTCCCTCCTAGCTTCCTTACTACTCGGCCTCTGTCCTGCCTAGCTCCTTTATGTCCCTGTCCCTGCCTAGCTCCTTTACTGCCCTGTCCCTGCCTAGCTCCTTACGGCCCTGTCACCTAGCTCCTTACTGGGCCCTGTCCCTGCCCTAGCTCCTTACTGGCCCTGTCTCCTAGCTCCTTACTGGCCGCTGTCCCTGCCTAGCGCCTTACTGGCCCTGTCACCTAGCTCCTTACTGGTCCCTGTCACCTGGCTACCTTAACTGCCCTGTCACCTCAGCTTCCTTACTGTCTCTGTCGCCTGCCTATGCTCCTTACTGGCCCCAGTCCCTCTGCCTATGCTCCTTACTGGCCCTGTCAACTAGATCCTTACTGGCCCTGTCACCTAGCTCCTTACTGGCCCTGTCACCTGGCTCCTTACTGGCCCTGTCGGCTGCCTAATTACTGGCCCTGTCGCCTGCCTAATTACTGGCCCTGTCGCCTGGTTAATTACTGGGGGCAGCCCTATCTACCTGGCTAGTTACTGGGGGCAGCCCTATCTACCTGGCTAGTTACTGGGGGCAGCCCCAGCTACATGTCTAGTTACTGGAGGAAGCCCTAGCTACATCGAAATATTACTGGGGAAGCCCCCAGCTACATGGCTAGATAGTGGGGGAAGCCCCAGCTTACATGCTATTTACTGGGGCAGAGCCCCAGCTACCTGGCTATTTACTAGGGCTGTCCTATCTACCTTCTAATTTCATGGGGGGCAGGCCCTAGCTACACTGGCTAATTACAGTTTAGTAGAGGCCCCTGTCTACCTAACCAAATTAATGGATGTGGGGGGGGAAGGCCCTGTTTTTACCTACCTAATGGGTAAGACCTAATAGGGTCTAATGGGTACAATATTGAGTAGGGCACCAGAAGGGCACTATTACTATTTGGGCCTCTATGGATGGGGAGTTTTGTACAGAGGTGGGAGATTGATTAGTAAAGTGCTGGAAACGAGATGGCGATCTAAGATGTATTTGTGGTAAATTCTACAGGGACGAGTAGTGACCGGGAGAAGAGGACATTGCATTCTGTACCGGACAGAGAAAAAAAGAGAAGGGAACAACTCATCAGAGAAGACATCATGGAGGTTTGGGCCAGATGCAGAAGAAAAGGAGAAGAAGACAACTCCCATCAGAGATGACGTCTGCTGTGAGTCCCTGCTGTCAGGGGTAATTTTTACCTCTATGTTAGTCAGTGCTGTATCATGTGTGTGACCTGACTACTGGTGATGGATTGTGGGGTTGTAGGTTATGTTGGTGCTTATGTAGTGCAGTGTGGCTTGTCCCGGATTGTAAAGCAAGTGCACCCCTGACTCTGTGATGAGGGGTTTCTCTGCCCCAACATTCTCTTTATTTCTTGTTTTTAGGGGGCTTTCACATGGTTCTGTTTTTGGTTCGTTTTTTTTGTGTGCAGAAAAGTACAAACAACTAACTACTCTCCTTTCCCTGCACAAAAACGCACCAAAAACACATAAAAACGCAAAAAAATGCTCTGTGTGAAAGCAGCTTTATAGTGTAGTTTATTTTAGAAAGTGGCGAGGTGCGAGAACAAGGGAAATTTTTTAGCGATATGTAGTGGGCTGGTGGGGGCTGTGTGCCAGGGCTGATTTTTATTCCCAGTCCGGCCCTGGTGGGCACCCACCTCGTTTTGCTATGGGGCCCTTTGAATTCCATAAACACTCCTAACCCCCCTTGTACAGCCATGTTTGCAATGTCATTTTCCCCCTTTTGCTGAATGATCACCTCCTAGAGAATAGATGGTAGCTAAAGCAGCTCCTCCTCCCCTCTCTGTACTGTGACTGCTGCGCCCCATAGAGCATGCCCACTACACTTTGCCGTATAACTTAAAGGGGTTGTCTCACTACATTGAGTCATCTTTACCTCAGTCCTGTTTTCTTGGATTCACTTTGAATTCAGGAGTTTGTTTATTGGCTTCTACTAGGCTGCAGTAGAAGCTAGGTCTGTAGCTATAGCAACCAGTGTTGACAGCCTATCAGGAGATTTCAAACAGGTCTGTAGCTATAGCGACCTGAGGAGCTGATGCAGCCCATACAAGAGGGGATATCTAGTGTGACGACTCACACTCTTCCAGCTGCCATCTTGGACAGACTCAGGGGGTCTTTAGCTCGGCGAATCGCCGCTTTGGTAAGCGGAATGGCACAAACTTAACTGCAAGGAGGTCGTTTTAAATTGGTCTCAGCCAGCTTTATTGAGGCACAGGTTATACAGGATAACAAAATATGAACAAAATCTTAGGCTGTCCGGATTGCTATACATAGAGACCCTTTCTATCTGTGGTCTGTACCTACTGTCCAGCACCACACAATAACAGTATCCTTACCAGGGCCGGACTGGGACCAAAAAGCAGCCCTGGCACACAAACCTCACCAGCCCTCATGAAGAAACGCCCCCATTGCAAAACAATGTGTCGTGATGGATTCTGCTTTACTTTATCACACCTTTGAAATATGTAAAACTCACTAATATTACATAAGAAACCAGCATCAGATAGATTAATTAAACACCTAATCACATGGTCAAGGACTGGGGGCACACTTGCTCTTTTAGCCAAGACAAATGTAGGCTACCACTATGCACAAACATAATCAATAATAGCAGCATGTAGTGACCATGCCACATAGTAGTTAAATACTAGAAATACTAGAATACTAGAAAATGCTATTTTCCCCCATGAAATAACAATTCTCAAAAATCTGCTCTTATTAAATTCAATATTGCGCTATTCCTCTGTTATTCCTCCTGGAAATGAATGATGTTACCTCTCCCCTTGTTAAAAGCCTATGTTCCTACACAGTAACAGTGTCCAGTCGTCGCTGATCAGTCTGTTAGGATCACATCCTATTACAAGGGAGTTTTTACGGTAGTATACAACAATTTTGAATTGACTGTTAAATAGCTGCACAAATTTGCTGGTAAACACCAGATTTACTCACAGAAAAAAGAGATAATAATAGGAATATAGAAAACCGTCTCACAGATCAAAAGAAAAATTCCTAAAACAATAATCTTTAATAGATATGCATTAAAATAATTATCCTTTATACATAAAAATGGCCTCACACATATAGCCACTATAACAAATATGCAACTGTATATGTATATGTATAAAAGTACCACGGTGTATATCAGTACCTAAATACAAAAGCAAGTGGACAATGTCTAACTAATCACAGCAAAAAAGACATTGTACCAAATACCTATTAGCAGGGAGAAGTACCCCTATAAGAGGGAGGAAAATGTGGTCAAAAACTCACGGTTCTGAAGAACTTGTCACAGTAGACTCCGTTGCCCCATTGGACCAGTATATACCATATAATAGAAAAAGCACTATCGCTATCACTATACTAGTCCTATCCAGATAGAGCACTCGCCCCGAAAAGGGCGACCCCACCTCTCGGCGACTCACCCTAACTAACTAAATTATACAGTAACATACATAAAAGAACACAGACATAAGTCCAAGAGACGTATACCCAACACATGGTATGATATTCTCAACTGATTACCCTATCAACAGAATCCAAAGAAAAGGACCAAAAAAAACAAAACAAAAAAACTGAAATTATGAAAATATTATAAAAAAACAGCCAAATTGCAGGTTTTCATTAAGACCATCAGGGGTCGTAGTATGTAATCTGAAAATCCACTCGGTTTCTTTTTTAAGCAGTCTTGTATCCCAATCACCCCCTCGAGGTGATTTCCTCACGACCTCAATGATCGAAAATTTCAGGTGTGTTGGATCATTATTATGACATTCACATACACATACAATTCAGAGCAATATTGAAAAATATCAAAGTGCTCTGAAAAATAGAAACCACAATCAATATATAAAAGACCTACAGGAATTCAAAGATAAAAAGGCCTATTCCTTTTTGTATGATAGAACTAAAGATACAAGGAGGGACGATAATATTTCTTCTTCAGATATTGAGTCTTCAGATACTGATATCCAGGTAGTACAAAAATCAAGGAGAGGAAGACCAAAAGGGAGAGGAAGATGGAATACATCCACACGAGGTTATTATGGTGCTCCATCCTCCTCTGGTGCGTCTTTTTTAGAGGAACAGAGAGGAATGTCCCTGAGAGAGCGGAGACAAAAGAAATAAATGACTCCTGTCAGATTATCAATCTTTCAAATAGATCACTTACAGAGTTGGAAATTTCGGTGTTGGCAAAAGGTCTCAATTTTGTTCCATCTGTTAGGTTTAGTCCTTTTGATTGGGTAAAGGATATTCATCTTTTTGTTAGACGTCTCAAGTGGCATAAATTCTTTAGAAATCGGGACTCCTTAGAGGCAAGAGCATTGGGTGTTGATTTCTCGGATTTGCCTGACATTAGATTACTTGCGAGTTTATCTGACATGGAGACGGGACATACACAGCTGAGACCTAAGAGTATACGTATGCCTCCAGCTATACAAAGTCCAGAGATTGACATGTTTTTAAAACTTGTCAGTCAGGACTTGGAGAAATTGAGTGTGGGTACATCTAAACATAATCTTACGTATTCCCAACTTAAGGCACTTAGAGATCTGGAAAATGATGACAGCATTATCTGTAAGCCATCGGATAAGGGCGGGAATCTAGTAGTGTTGGATCATTCTAAGTATATTAGCATATGTAGCGATATTTTGAAGGATCGCTCATGCTATTCTATTCTCACATGTGATCCTACACCTTCCTTCTGTCAGGAGCTAGAAGAAATTTTGATACAGGCCCTTGACAGAGGGTTGATCTCAGCTAATGAGAGTAAATTTATGATACCTAAACATCCGGTTATCCCTTGTTTTTATGCCCTACCTAAGATACATAAGGGTATGACTCCATTAAAAGGACGCCCAATAGTGTCAGGTGTGGATTCCTTGTCTCAGAATGTCAGCATTTATATTGATAACATCCTGAAAGAATTTGTGTATGCTTTGCCGTCATTCATCAAGGACACTCCTGATTTGTTGAGAAGATTGGACGGACTGACAGTTGAGGGACACACTAAGCTCGCCTCCATTGATGTAGAGGCTCTCTATAGCAGCATCCCGCATGATTGTGGGGTGTATGCTGTAGAGTATTTCCTCTCTATTAGGGGTATACATCTTAGAGAGCATAATCAACTTGTCCTACAGCTGCTTCGTTTCGTCCTTGAACACAATTTTTTCATTTTTAATGGTAAGATCTTCCACCAGCTCAGGGGTACTGCTATGGGGAGCCCGTGTGCTCCCTCGTACACAAATTTATTCCTGGGCTGGTGGGAGGCTACCATTGTGTTTAGTGACAATGACCTACCCCATACGGATAATATCCTGTTTTGGGGTAGGTATATTGACGATATCCTAATTTTGTGGAATGGGACGACAGAGGCTTTTGATGACTTTGTGAGAAGTCTCAATATTAATAATGTTGGCATGAAATTCACTTCAGCTATTGATGACGTGTGCCTTCCTTTTTTGAATCTTTATATCATTAAAGATAAATCTGGCAATCTACATACAAAAACCTTTCGGAAACCAACCGCAACTAATAGTTACCATCCTAGACCTTAAAAAGGGGTATACCAAAGGGGCAGTTTCTCCGAGTTCGGAGAACTAGCTCCAGGAAAGGAGACTATTTGTTCCAAGCAAGGGACCTTAAAAAACGGTTTGTGGATCGGAGTTATCCCGAAAAAGTCATTGATGAGGCATTTGTCAAGGCACTTAAAAGTGATAGATCGAGACTGCTCAATGGTGTGGACAGAACAGCAAGTTCCCCACAAATCAAACTATGCGGATCATGGCAAACTTTGATCAGGGCCACGAATTAGCGAGAGACTGTATTTCTAGATACTGGGGTATCTTGAGGTCAGATCAGGATTTAAAAGATGTCCTCCCTGATTTTCCTCAGATTACATTCAGGAAAGGAAGATCATTGAGGGATAGACTGGTGCATAGTTTATATAGTCCACCTAAAAAACCTGGGACCTGGTTGGATCGACAACAACTAGGTACCTTTCGGTGTGGGGACAACTGTGTGGCATGTCCATTTATTAAATCAGATCGTACATTTGTGAAGAGAGATTTTTCCAACTGTAAGAGTGAAGGAGTCATTTATTTATGCAGTTGTACTTGCCCGTTAGGATATGTTGGAAAGACTAAGAGACAATTTAGAAGACGAGTTGGTGAGCATCTAGGGGACATTAGGCATAAGAGAGATACACCGATAGCTCGACATGTATGTGAATGTCATAATAATGATCCAACACACCTGAAATTTTCTATCATTGAGGTCGTGAGGAAATCACCTCAAGGGGTGATTGGGATACAAGATGCTTAAAAAAGAAACCGAGTGGATTTTCAGAGATTACATACTACGACCCCCTGATGGTCTTAATGAAAACCTGCAATTTGGCTGTTTTTTATAATATTTTTCATAATTTCAGTTTTTTTGTTTTGTTTTTTTTGGTCCTTTTCTTTGGATTCTGTTGATAGGGTAATCAGTTGAGAATATCATACCATGTGTTGGGTATAGTCTCTTGGGACTTATGTCTGTGTTCTTTATGTATGTTACTGTATAATTTATTTAGTCAGGGTGAGTCGCCAAGAGGTGGGGTCGCCCTTTTCGGGGCGAGTGCTCTATCTGGATAGGACTAGTATAGTGATAGCGATAGTGCTTTTTCTATTATATGGTATATACTGGTCCAATGGGGCAACGGAGTCTACTGTGACAAGGTCTTCAGAACCGTGAGTTTTTGACCACATTTTCCTCCCTCTTATAGGGGCACTTCTCCCTGCTAATCGGTATTTGGTACAATGTCTTTTTTGCTGTGATTTAGCTAGACAGTGTCCACTTGCTTTGGTATTTAGGTACTGATATACACCGGGTACTTTATACATATACAGTTGCATATTTGTATAGTGGCTATATGTGTGAGGCCATTTTTATATATAAAGGATAATTATTTTAATGCATATCTATTAAAGATTATTGTCTTAGGAATTTTTCTTTTGATCTATAAACACCAGATTTACTCACATAACTGTTAAATGTAAAAACCAAAGCTGCAGCCCCCGCATCACTGTTTTTGCCACACTATCTATCCTTAGGGCATGTTCACATGATGAAGTGGACGGATACTTTGTGCCTGTAAGACAAGGATTTGATGCTGATGTTCAGGGGCAGATTTTCAGCCTCCTACACAATGTGAGGTCTCAGAATCCACCTCAAGTATTGTCATGTCAATTCTGTACCATTGCTGAAAAGACGGTAGCACTGAGGAAAATCAGCGATGCCCATTTACTATAGGAAACAATGTAAGATGGATTACACGCCGCTTCTAGGGCAGGTTCAGTGCTGAATCCGCACCTGAAACAGCATCAAAATAAGCCGCGTGAGGTCCCCTTACCCAGGGGCTACACTGACCTTCTGCACCACTAATGACTTGTTGTAACTCCTGAGTGACCACCGCAGGTAACTGCACGGCTTTGTACTGCAGCTGTAGCTCTATAGCTAAAATCATTCAGGTCATTTTATGTTACATGTGCTCTAGTTCACATTGGTATATACTTTATGTGCTGGACACAGAAGAATGGTCGACCCCCAGCACATGAAGCAGAGACTGACATAACATAGCAAACAAAGTCCAAAAGAGATGACATTTGTGGTGTTTGCTATGGCTGTGCTGTGATGCCAGGCAGGATACATCAGGAGACCTTTCAAAGTCCTGAAACATGATTAAATGGGGGCTGAGCTGTATCTTAAAAAGGCGCAGGACCGGCCTTATTTATCCATATCCAAGAGGAATAACAGAGGAACGCCACAACACAAAGATTTAAGGAAGGACGCTGCAGATTTGTTATCGCACCGGAAATACAAAACTTTTACTTTACAAAATGCCCATCAGCCAGCCATATATATAGATAAAAACCCTCACCTCTTAAACGCGCTCCATACCAACACCGCTGCCAAAGTCTTGGCAGTATCATATGGTAAAATCATAGCACTCATTCATTCATTGAGCGCTATGATTTTATGGTGTATTCCCATACGCTGCACTGCAATATGCCCAAAATGCGCCTGCAATTACGATAATTCATAACTCTCATTGAGAGCTATGAATACCTGACGTTTTCCCCGACGTACAATACATGGCCGGGAAAACAATTGACATGTCACTGCTTCCCAGCGTTTATGCGAAAGGGAGAGTGAAAGTCAATGGAGGCCGGCAGTCAGCGCTTTAGAAGTACACACTGGCCAACGCATACTTCTAAAGCACCCGACGTATTGCTGCGCACACACCCCAAGACGAGAGCACACATACCCCAAGACCCAGAAAACACTTGATCTGTATACAGCGCTTATTGAGCACCATGCATGCAGTGATCACTCTCACCGCTGCACAAACACTGTGCAGCCGCCAACCCTTAATTTTATTTAAAAAAAAAACATAACCTTGATGGGGGAAGGGGAGAAGGGACCGCTTGAAGTGGAGAAGTATATGTGGGGGAAAGCACTTGAAGGAGGCGAGGAGGGGGGGGCACAGAGACATGAATGGAGGGGACACCTGAAGGAGAGGGCACCTAAAGGGGGGAAGGGTGCAAACACACATGGGGGACACAGATGATGAAGGGGGAGGGCATCAGGAGGAGAGGAGGGAAAGGGAGCACACACACACACATGAAGGGGGAGGGAGGACAACAACACAGAAGTGAAGGCAACCCTTACCAGTAACACTTTGCCAGCTTCAAGGAGGGTGAGTATAAGAAGCTGGCAGACACTGAGCTGCTGCAGTGTGACAGGTGTCCTCTCTGCTGTGTCCTCTCTGGCACACTGCCATCAGGCTGGAGAGGTCTCTCTCTGCAGGACGGCTCCCTCTGGTCCCAGGTCAGTGGCCCCTCTTCCTGCAGCACGGGGCTGTGTGTGTGGGAGGGGCGGGGCCTTGCAGGACAGGGATCTGAGCTCTGCCCAGAGAGCAGGGAGTGAATACAGTAAGAACAGCGGCCCCTCTTCCTGCAGGTTACTCAGTGCTGTCCTACTGACAGCCCAGTACAGGTCCTTGCAGTCTCCTAATGTCCTGCTGAAGTGGCCATGTGTGAGAGAGGGGCGGAGCTTCACAGGAAGTGAATAAATTATAAGCAAGACAGCCCCTGTGTGAGCAAACAGCCCGGCCCCTCTGGCAATTGCCCGGCTTGCCAGATCTGCAGTCCGGGCCTGATCCTTACTGTATCTGATTGGCTTCCCTCAAGCTTCCAGGGGCCAGAGCGCTCTCTATTACTGCTCCACTGTTACTGCTCTCTCTATTACTGCTCTCTCCATTACTGCTCCACCCCATGGACACCTGCAGTAGGAGGCCTTTAATAGGCCTCCAGAGACCTATCCAATACCATGCCTGGAACACGGGGAGTAGACCTCCACCCAACACGTTGTCTACTCCCAATAAAAGCTGACTCAGGAACAGCTGAGAAGCCACACTAACTATACAGCGCTGCCAACCACTTATTGCGACTGACAACTTATATGGCTGGCTCCTACCCCATCAAGGCCAGGTACCCTTGGTGTTGTGTTGCTTTTAGGTCTGCGATTGCACACCCTCTGGTGGAAGGATCATGTGGCTACCAAAGGTCGCTCTGCCACACTAGGAAAGTGACTTGTTTTTGCAAGATCTTTAACAAAAAAAAGCAGCAATCCTTGTTGTGAGACAACCCCTTTTGTAGATCACTTTCCCTTTATGTAACAAAAAAAAAAGTTTAAAAAAGTCTTAGTTTCAGGCTGTATGTGAGGTGATGCATTCCTCTTAATAGATACGTTTAGCAGTGTGTTCTCAGGATACTAATAAGACTCGATAAGACTTTTTGGATGTTTTTTTCAATCAGTATAATATTTTTCTTTTCAAATAAATGAAGCCAGCAATGAAACTGTATCAGCAGTGAGAGGACGCTGTGAGAATGATTGTCTCCATAGAGAATAAAGAAACTTATTGAACATGGAGAAGCAGCCAAGAATTCTGGTCACTGCTGAAAGTAACTGCGGCTTCTTCACAGTCTAACTTATTGCTCCGCAATTTCCAAGATACACAACAAAGGGAGATGATAAATGTATTTTGCTGGGAATATACAACCGCTGAATAGCTGCAAGAAAGAAGACGTCAAGTTGGCCTTGAGTTTCCTTTGTACAGGATATTCTAATTAATTGCAATTGTAGAGTAGATGAATGGAAATAGACCCTGTTTACTTGTAAAAGAGTCAACACTGAGAAAAAGGGAAACAGGGTCCAACAAAATGTAATTTGTGCGCTGCCAAATAAGCCTCCTTGCCTTTATAAGCAATGATAACAGAATAGCACATCAGTATTGGGGTTTGCTTTGTTATGATCAAATTTCATGTAATTGAGCATTCTGGGATACTCAATAGCTGGAGACAACAGGTCCTTGAATTGTATGCTAACCTCTCAAGATGATTTTATAGTTGACCTAAAATTGACCTAAAATTGTTTTATTTAAAAAGCAAAAATATATTACTTTTAGATATTGATCTTGAGCTACAGCTAATGTTGTATACTTCTCCTGCAATCACAGTGTACATGCTATACATTACTTATCCTGTACTAATCCTGAGTTAAATCCTATATTATACTCCAGAGCTGCACTCACTATTCTGCTGGTGGAGCCACTGTGTACATGCATTAATTATCCTGTACTGATCCTGAGTTACATCCTGTATTATCCTCCAGAGCTGCAACTTTTTTTTATTGTATAAATGTAGAATCTGAAACAGAGTAATAACCAGTGTACAAATAACCTGAAATATACAGAAATCATAAATCTGTACATATTTACAATTTTGACCGGTCCATCTCTATTCACTCCATTCATTCAAAACATGCAACATACATATAAATACACACAACTTTTTTTTTTTTCTCAAATATTTAAAAACAACTATATACACCCCCTGCTGGCCCACCTGTGATTACCTCAGCTATTTGCAACGTTAATACTATTTACATATATACAAGTTCTATCCACTTTTTTTTTTCCTTTTGGTGTTTTTTCCAAAGTTCAAATGTCCATAATGTCCATTATTCTGATTACACCCCTAATCCCTCAAGTCCCAAAACCCCTCCCAACCTAACTATATCCCCCTTTTTTAATTTTAATTAAAAAAAATTTTTAGTTTTTTTTCAAGTCCAAAAGTCCGTGTCCTTAATGTTCATTGTTTCCCATTACACCCCTGATCACTCACGTCCCGAAACCCCCTCCCAACCTAACTATATCCCCCCAATTTTCCCTTCTTTTTTTTTGTTTGTTTGTTTGTTTTCTTCTTTATAGTCCAAAAGTCTGTATCCTTACTGTTCATTATTTCCCATTACACCCCTGATCTCTAAAATCCCCAAAAACCCCTCCCAACCTAACTATATCCCCCCAATTTTTCCCCTTTTCTTCTAACTATATACATACATATAAATATATATAGACAAATATACAAATATATACATACTGAAAAACCATAACCCACATACCATATACCATAAAGCTGAAAACAGAAATACTAACCCCAGACTCACTGAGACTTTGGTTCGGTGTCTCCAAGCCTTTCTTAAATCATCACTTCAAAACAAAACAAAAAGCTAAGTGTCAGATCTCAGCCCACCACCAGGATGATGGAGTCTCCGAGAAGCCCCTCCAGAGGGTGGATGCCCTGGAGGCCCCCAGTCTCTCAAACTCCAGAGAGCGCACCTTCACCAGGTCACCTAGAATGTTCCTAATCACCTCTTCCCCTGGGAGGGTTTTCTGCCGCGTCGACACTAAAGCATCGGCGTCGGGCCACACCGGCGATACCTTGACCACTATGCTAACTATGTATAAAGGTGCAGCAGGGTCCTGGCCACCCGCTCTCTGAAATGCCCTTACACCCACTCCACATAGAGAGACCTGCCACTGGGAGCCAGCCCGTTGGAAGCTCCGCACCCTGGTGTATACCTCTAATTACAGAGGCAGTGAGTAGGGAAGTGCTCCATGGTCTCAAGCAAACTGGCCACCCGCACGCACTCCAACCGAGACCATCCCCTATCCCTCGGGGCTCCTAAACTTCACATTGCTCCTCCATTGCTTTTCCATGGAATCAGCGCCAGCCAATCCCCAAAACTTTAAGGGGACCCTTACTGAGTTTTAAAAGTCGTAAGCCCGCCGCTCAGATCCCGACGCTTGTAATCCCTAAAGGGTCAACAGGCCTCCGGAAATGCGTTGATGAAGACCCTCTCATCCAGAATTTCCAGGAGGTCCCTCACCGCCGTCACGCCAAACCCCATCGACGGAGTGAGTTTCGACAGTCAATGCTGCGTAAGCGGAATACCCGGGTGCTGCGGAAGATCTTCACTTCGACCTCCCAACTGCCCATTCCTGGAAGTAGGACTGCAGCCATTTTCCCTCAGGAGCGACCCATGGAGGAGGAGGCCTTCTTCCAGAGGCTCGCTAATGGTGGTCCTTAATAAAGGTGTTGACCAGGAACACCACGGGAATTAACCATACCTAACCCCCGCAAGACCTCCTCGGCGCGGTACGTCACATCACGCTTGACTTAGGAACAACCTGTTTCGCGCCCCAAAGTATCTGAAAAAACAGCTGTAGATCGCCGGATGGAGGAGACTCGGGTAAAAGGCACACACTGCCCAGGTAGATAAAGAACAGGAGCAGGTAGGTCTTGCGATCCGGTTCACCACTCTCATCAGGGTCATGTGACCCACCCTATCCCACTGTCCACCTTCTGAGCAGCATTATTCAGCCTGCTCTCCGCCAGATTTTCTTGGGATAATTCCCTGGCCGAATGCAATGCTGAGGATCTTGAATTGCATTCCTGGGGCACAGGGAGACAACCGGGAGGTGAATGCTAGATCCCCTCATCGCAAGCAGAGTCTTTTGTAATTCTCCCCGGTCGATACTGGATCCGGATGCCTCCGGATAGCCGTCTCCTTCTGACATCACACACTCTGCCCCCTCGAAGAGGAAACACAGACAGTGACCTCATCTGCGTAAGCTACGACCTTCAGAGGAGGAACCGATGCCCCCGCAACCCATCCCCACCCCCGCCAAACGGTCCACCATCCAACCTCCTTAGAAAGGGGTCAATGGCGAACACGTAGAGCAAAGGGCTGAGAGCCTCCTTCTTCAAAAAAACCTGTCTATTCTAGACATGCACTGGCTACCCCTACCGAAAGTGAACCCCCTGTGGTCTGGCCTGTGCCTGATGTGGACATCCATCAGACGAGCCTCACTGACTATCCTACTCAAAGCGATGCCATTATAAGTCGGGGGCGGCCTGCTCTGGAACCATCCCCGACTCAGGACCTTGTGGTAGTATTAAAGTCCCCTCCAAAAGACAACGGATGCCGACTTGTTTTAAAAAGAAAAGTCTTGACCTCATGAAACACATTTTCCTCTCCCACGTGCTTGTGCGGACCATAGATATGAATAAGTCGAGTTCCTGTCCCTTCATAGAACATCCAGATCAGACACCTCCCCTTCTCTGAGCGTCGATAACCCTCCTGGCTTTCGTACCCTCTGCGGTAAAAGGGAACCGCCACCCCCCTATAGCGGCTCGGGCTGCAGAGACCATATGAAGGCTCTGCCCGCCATTCACTCTTAGCCTTTCTGATTAATGACAGATCTGTGCAACCTGGTCCCATCTTGAAAAACAAAATATCATCTTCAACCCGGCTGAAAAAATCAAAGGCCGCATAACAACTGTATCTTAACTTATAACGCTGGTCAACATTATTACTTGCAGCATCAACGGAGAGTGGCCGCCATCATTGAGATCAAGCTCAACAGCCTTCTTCTTTCCCTTGTCCCTGCCTTCCTCTTCATCAGAGGCTTCTGGTTTGAGCCTCTTGAGGCTGACAGAGACATCCATCCCAGTACTCTCCATAAACCCCCGGTGCTCTCTGTGCCCCCCACGGAAATTCTCTGAACCCTCCCAGTGCCCCCCTTTGTGACTTTTCCCTCCCCCCCGCTGCCACTGGGTTGCTGGGTTTTTGTCCCTGGTCACTGAAACTTCTGTGACCCCCCAGATTGTTTTGAGCTTCCCAGAAGAGGAGGTGCCATTACCCCCCTTGAAGGCTCTTCTGCATGCTCCTGTACACCCTCATCTCCCCCCTCCTCAGAACCACTGGAGAGGTCGACAAGGGCACTGTACTTAATTGAGAGATCGATCGGGGGTTTCCCGGCCTTCCTTTAGCCGCACTTGCCTCAGTTGGGGTCAGGGGAATAGAATCGTCCCACTCTAAAGAAGTGAGGCTTCGCCTGCCCCTCCTCTTCTTTTTCCCCTTCTTCGCACCCCGTTTCGTTTGTAGCCGCTCTCACTACACTTACCTGCTCGCCCTCTAGGAGGCTGCAGGGAGGGCGCCACCTCCTCTTTCTCCATCCCCTGGCCTCCGCTAACTAGCTCGCTCTCCCCTAGGGCCTCAGCTGTCAGCATTGCGGCCCCGACCTCAGGGTTTCAAGTCTGGAATCCCCACCGCATGGATCGGGGTCCCCCCTCTCTCCCTCCGGCATGCCTCCATACGCCTCTTTTGCGCGGCTGAGAACTTTCCCTTTCTATCAATTGGCCCCTCAGCACCTTCACCTCTACTGGTGGCCCCTCCCCGATGTCCTCTCCGATGGTCCTCCTGGCCTGCACTCTTCTCCTTTCCGCCAGGAGGACACCGTATTGGCAAAGGACCAAGGGCAAGCGCAAAAAGGATGCCCGAATGCACCACACAGGTTGGGCAGTGAAAAAATACTCCACATGATGCAGCTTTAGGTGGGGTCTCTCTTCCCACACATGCACACACCTGCGCCCTACAACTGGTGCGCTGAAGTGTGTGGGTCTCAGCATTGTGGCAAAAGCTTGGCTGCCCCTGATAGAAGACTCAGGATTCTGTCACGGCCCAAGGAAAGTGGAGGGATGGGATGTGGGTGACGGTGTTACCGTGAGACCCTCAGTTTCAACGAAGAAACTCCCAGGCCTCACGACCAAATGCTGTGCTCAGTCCCTTTAATAATGGGAACTGGAGGACCTCTCCGTAACTATTGAGCCAGGTCATGAGTCCCATACTAGAGAGAGACCTCGTTACTGTTCAGTGAACGGTTACTTTCTGATGTATTCCTGGCGGAGATTGCCTGAACCGTTCAAACCCCCGCCACTCGGTGGCCGCACACTGCTTCACCTCGGTCGCGGATCAGGAAAGCTGAGGCCCGCACAAATCTCACATCACAAATGAGTCCGCAAAAGTGTGGATCAGGTCACAGATGTCCGAGGCCCTGAACGTCCATCCCAAAGAGAAGTCTCTACTACCCAAGATCTTTGCGGGCATGCATCATCGCCTTCCTACTTGAGATGGACCACGTTTCTCCTGGGTACTCCCTGCTCAGCTGTAGGGGGTCTGGCTCCTTCCTCCCCTGTCCTTTGATCTCGGAAGGCTGAGAGTCCATGCCTCGTCATCCAAGGAGGACAGTGGAATCTCCTCCTCCCCTCTACTGAGACCAAACTCTCACCTTCTCTTTAGAGCTTCCAGGAAGCGGCGCTGGATTCCCCTCACGTCCCCCCGCATCCCGTGGCAGCTGGGAAAACCTATCCCCCTCCAGCCGCCACACTGGCGTAACTTCTTATCCTTCTTAGGGCCAGCTCCGTCCCCCACCCTTTCCCCACCAACATCATTAGGTTTTGTTCTGTCTTTCCACCCTTCTCTCCTTCATTCACTATTTCCATTCCCTCCCCCTTACTACCTGCATCCGCTCCTACATTCGTTCCTCCATTCCTGCTTCCTGGATCCGTTCCCCACCCCACCATTCTTTGTTTCCCGTCCCGGACCCCTCTAACCAACATTACTCAGGCGGATGATCCTGCTCTCTGAGCAAGCCCCCCATGTCTCCGGTGTCCTCTTCATCTCCGCAGCCGAATCGTTGACTCTGGCAGAACACCCTGATGTGCGGGATTCCCGCTTCGTGGGTGCCTGGGATGACACCTGGGAGAGGTGAGAGGCCTGAGAGTGCTCCCCACAGCCCCTCCATCCCCTGCCCCTCCTCCTTATCCTCCACTCTCTTGCTCCCCTTCATCTCTTTGAACCCAATGCCGTTGTCCACATTCTCGCTTAAATGGCCCACTTGTTTCAAGGAATATGCTGTTCCTCCTCTCCTCCTGGTAGTTCATGTGCCTCTCTCATCCATCTGATCTCTTATTAAGCTCCTGTTTTTTTTTTATGGCTGCATGTCTTGGAGCGCATTTCTGTTTTCTCCCGTAGGCGGCTCCGCACAAGACGAATCTCCTTCACCTGCGTTCCTCATACCTCTATGATGTAGGTTGCAATCCGGGAGCCAAAGATGTTGGCGGGCTCCCTGGACCGCCTCACACCCCCCACTCCTCCACTTCAGAGTCAAGTCCACTGTCCTGGTTTTGATTGGTTTTAAGCTTACTTTTTCTGACTGCTGCTTTGGGTGCTGCTGCTTCCCTGGTGCTGGCTTTTGCTTTCTCCTGTATTCTCTGGCTGCTTCTCAATGGGTGCTGGGGGGGTGTATGCGGCTGGGCAATGTAGTGGCCTTTTCCCTTATTTCAGCCTTCGCTGCTTGTGGCTTTGCTGGAGAGAACAGGTGGTTCATTGTTGCACCCCCCCCCCTTCCGCCACGTCGCTACTCACTGATGAGTCATCACCTCTGCTGGCCACGGAGTCTCCTCTCCCTCCACCTCCCTGCATGCCTGTGGGGGCTGGGAGCTTGATCTTCTCCCTGGTGGCTGCAGGGAACTTGTCTGTCCTCTTACCTTCAGAGACCATTGCCAGGAAGCATGAGTTTTGCTGACTCCGACAGATCCTTCATCACTCCCTTCAGGTGGGTGCAGGGGGCTGCTGTTCTATCACTGCTGACTCTCCTACTCAGCTTTCTCACTCCTAGCTTCTGCTGCTGTTCCCAGAGCTGCCACGGGCTGGTTGCGGTACATCCCGACCCCCCACCAGCCTATCCTGGGGGGCCGGGGGCTTTTTGCTGTTATTCCCCTTCATCCAGCAGTACAGCTCCCCAACAAGCAGGAAGCATGCACGCTGAATTCCAGGGAAGCTCGAGTGAACACAGGAAACTGCTCACAGGAAACGTCTGCCACCTGCTGACTGCTGTGAGAACTGCATATCCAGAGCTGCACTCACTATTCTGCTGTTGCAGTCACTGTGCACCTTCATTACTTATCCTGTACTGATCCTGAGTTACATCCTGTATTATACTCCAGAGCTGCACTCACTATTCTGCTGGTGCAGTCACTGTATACATACATTACTTATCCTGTACTGATCCTGAGTTACATCCTGTACTATCCTCCAGAGCTGCACACACTATTCTGCTGGTGCAGTCACTGTGTACATACATTACATTACTTATCCTGTATTGATCCTGAGTTACATCCTGTATTATACTCCAGAGCTGCACTCACTATTCTGCTGGTGCAGTCACTGTGTACATACATTACTTATCCTGTACTGATCCTGAGTTACATCCTGTATTATACTCCAGAGCTGCACTCACTATTCTGCTGGTGCAGTCACTGTGTACATACATTACTTATCCTGTACTGATCCTGAGTTACATCCTGTATTATCCTCCAGAGCTGCACTCGCTATTCTGCTGGTGCAGTCACTGTGTACATACATTAGTTATCCTGCACTGATACTGAGTTACATTTTGTATTATACTCCAGAGCTGCACTCACTATTCTGCTGCTGCAGTCACTGTTTACACACATTACATTACTTATCCTGTACTGATCCTGAGTTACATCCTGTATTATCCTCCAGAGCTGCACTTATTATTCTGCTGGTGCAGTCACTGTGTACATACATTACTTATCCTGTACTGATCCTGAGTTCAGGGCCGCCATCAGAAATTTTGGGGCCCCCTCCCGGATCCACCCCCAGTTTACTTACATTTAGTTCCTTACAGGTGATGTCTTGTCTGATGAGTTGTTCACTTTCTCTTTTCTTCTCCATTCGGTCCAGACCTCCATGATGACTTCTTCCGTCCACTACTTGTCCCTGCAGATTTTACAACACAAACACATGAGACTCCTTGCATTTTTTTAATCATTTACCCAACTGGGTGCCCACCCTCCACCCATGTACAAACTTTCCATCAATAGTGGCCCAAATGGTAATAATTACTCCCTGGTAATTATGGGGCCCCCAGTAGGTAGGCAGGTAGATTCAGGGCCCCCCAGTCGGTATGTAGGTACAATGTGGCCCCTGGGCGGTAGCTTGGAGCCCTGTGTAGATAGCTTAGGGTCCCCAGGCGGTAGCTAGGTAGCTTAGGGCCCCCTTGTAAGTTGAATAGAGGCCCCTCTGTAGCTTAGGGCACCCCTGTAGGTAGAATAAGGTCCCCCTGTAGGTAGAATAGGGGCCCCCTGTAGCTTAGGGCACTCCTGTATGTAGAATAGGCGCCACCTGTAGGCAGACTAGTCCTACCTGTAGCTTATGGCCCCCCTATAGCTTTGGGCCCTCCTGTACAGCATAGGCCCCCCCTGTGCAGCATAGGACCCCCTGTGCAACATAGGCCCCCTCTGTGCAGCATAGCCCCCCCTGTGCAGAGTAGGCCCCCCTGTAGCATAGGACCCCCCCCCCCCCGTATCTTAGGGCCCCCAAGATCCACCAGAGCTGCATTCACTATTCTGCTGGAGCAGTCACTGCATACATACATTACATTACTTATCCTGTACTGATCCTGAGTTACATCCTGTATTATCCTCCAGAGCTGCACTCACTATATCTGTCCAACTCCCCTCACTGATTTAGATATACTCTTAGTTCTACAAATGAGTTCTTCGCATCATTGCATTTGACATTTAGCCCTGTTAGTTGCAGTACCAACTTCTCACCACTGCTGGCAGCAAAGCCTTTTCCCAGACCTGAGAACAGCAGAGCCTCTCTACCTAATCTTGCTGATCTTTTTAATGAACACACAGGGCTTTAAAATTGAATATCTTCAAGATCCAGTATTCCCCAGACATGACAAACCCTTTATTTTAGTCATTAAGAGAAACTCTGCAACAAATCTATTTTTCCTTCAATACATTCTTCAACCCTTTAAAAAACCTCCTGTTAGACCAATTAAATGCAGTCTAAAAAGTATCACAAATAAAATAGAACACTCAAGTGATATCTATGAAAAATGCAATTTTATGTCATTACTTGTTTCCTACTGTGAAAATCTGACACATAACGGATAAAGGAAAAAGCCTTGTAAATGCTGCCATCCCTACACTGCTGAATACAGATGATGTTCATGCTGTAAAGCATATTGAGCTGTTGAATTACAACACTGATTCAGGAATAGGAGAGGCGAGGATATTACATTTACTGGAATGAGAACAGCACAGTAGATTTGTGGTGCCCTAGGGTATCTATGTTGTTCTCTTCCGTTTTCATACTTATATGGCCTATACTTAAAGGGGTTGTCTAGTTTAGGAAAAAAAATATTTTCGTTTCTGCACTAGGAAAGAGACCTACAGTAATAAGATGAAGAGAAGAAAAGCTACAAAAAAATATAACTCGGGAGGACCCAATGGGCCTCACGTATGAAAAGTGTCTAGCAGTAAGACTGTCTTTGTTGCCTATAGCAACCAATCAGAGCCCATAGCAACCAATCAGAGCTCATAGCAACCAATCAGAGCCCATAGCAACCAATCAGAGCTCATAGCAACCAATCAGAGCCCATAGCAACCAATCAGAGCCCATAGCAACCAATTAGAGCTCATAGCTACCAATCAGAGCAACCAATCAAAGCTCATAGCAACCAATCAGAGATCACAACAACCAATCAGAGCTCATAGCAACTAATCAGAGCCCATAGCAACCAAGCAGAGCTCATAGCAACCAACCAGAGCTCATAGCAACCAACCAGAGCCCAAAGTGACCAATCAGACATCATAGCAACCAGAGCCCATAGCAACCAATCAGAGCTCATATCAACCAATCAGAGTGCTACTTTCATTTCTTATAGTGCTCTGAAAAAATGATAGGGGAGCTCTGATTGGTTGCTATGGGCTCTGATCGGTCACTATGGGCTCTGATTGGTCGCTATGAGCTCTGATTGGTTGCTATGGGCTGTGATTGGTCGCTATGAGCTCTGATTGGTTGCTATGGGCTGTGATTGGTTGCTGTGAGCTCTGATTGGCTGCTGTGAGCTCTGATTGGTTGCTATGGGCTGTGATTGGTTGCTATGGACTCTTTCATTTCATATAGAGCTCTGGAAAAGTGAAATCTGAGTTCTGATTGGTCGTTGTGGGCTCTGATTGGTTGCTATGGGATCTGATATGTTGCTATGGGCTCTGATTGGTTGCTATGGGCTGTGATTGGTTACTATGAGCTCTGATTGGTTGCTATGGGCTCTGATTGTTTACTGTGGGCAGCAAAGAAAATCTTAGACAGTTTTCATACCTGTCCCTCTGGGTTTTCTGCTGATCACAGCTGATCAATAGGGATTCGTGCAGCAGGGCATCCAGTGATCAGCTTATTTTTTAGGACCTTTCTAATAAAGAGAGAATTTGTCAAAGCAATTTATATTAGCATTGAAAAAGCAATAGGTTAGTAACAACTGGCGTCAGCTTTTCTACTCATTGTCCTGGTGGATTCAGAGTACAAGACGTCAACTGCAGAAAGTCCATTATTCCACATTAAAAGGGACTTTCTGCAGTTTTCAGGAAATGTCGCTGCCTTGGTCTGCATTAAAATAAAAAGTTTACCTGTGCTCCCCTCTCCCGCCTTTCCAGCGCTGATGCAGCTCCCGTGTCCTCAAACAGTCCCCCAGTAGTGACGTCACAATTATTGCTGACATGACTATAAGCCAATTACTGGCAACAGCAGACAATCTACAGAAACAAAGAAAAAGTTTAAAAAAGTTTTAAAAACATAAATAAAAAAATACAAAAAGAAAATGAAAATCTTAAAAGTTCAAACCAATTCCACTTTACAGGTAAAAAGACTTTATCAATTAATATAATTACATCCTAAAAAGTTTGATTTATTAAAATGTAACCATATTCAATTACTCAATACCAAAATCATGGGGTTTTTCTTTTTGATTGCTTGGCTTCCTCCAAAATTGGAAAGAAAAAGTTGCATTATCCCAAATGGTATCAATAAAAAGCACACAACTTTGTTTTACGTGGAGTATATTTACATTTTCCCAATGTATAGATAACACAGGATCCACAATAGGAGATGTCACAGGTCCCCCTCTCCTCCTCCCTGCACACTGACTTCTTCCCACATCACAGGGCCTATAAAACTCTCCTATAGAAGTCATGAGTCTGCTCTTGTTCTCAGGCTCCTATGCCCATGAAGCTGCTGTAAAGCATCTCTCAAAATGCTGTTAAACACAACTCAGGCAAGTTGGCCGCCCTCTAATCATATACAGACAACAGAAAGAAAATTTAGGTTGCGTCCACACAGCAAGGACAAAATACTGGTCAGGTTCCAAATCAGAATCCAGCCAGTACTTTATTACTCGGTTTTAGTTTTTGGACTTATTTTTACCATGGTTTTCAGATTCGGCCATCCCATAACACTGAACATTCCATAACATTGAATAACATTGAACATCCCATAATGAATACTGCATTATCCAAGTTTTTTGTAAAACCCTCGGCTTTCAAAACCCAACCTCAGAAAATCTGACCCGTGTAGACTACAGCTGGGATTTTCTATTAAGGTCTATGGGGATGGTTTCACATTTGGATTTTGTCAGTTTTCAAACCCAAATCCATGTCTGAATCAGACTATAAAACTATGACATGAAGACACTCCCCTAAAGTCAGAGAATAAAAATGGCAACAGAACATGTATCAGGATCTTGTTCTAATTAGTAGGGAAAAAAAATGCAGATAGATTCCCTTTAACGGGGTTGTCTCACTACAAGGATTGCTGCTTTTTATGTTCAAGATCTTGCAAAAACAAGTCCCTTTGCAATATGTGTCCATTAACAGTGTCCTACCTATTCCTAGATATCCCCTATTGTATGGGCTGCATCAGCTCCTCAGGTTGCTATAGCTACAGGCCTGTTTTATCCCTCCTGATAGGCTGCCAGCACTGGTCGCTATAGCTACAGACCTCTTCCATCTCTCCTGATAGGCTGCCAGCACTGGTTGCTATAGCTACAGACCTGTTCAATCTCTCCTGATAGGCTGCCAGCACTGGTTGCTATAGCTACAGACCTGGCTTCTACTGCAGCCTAGTAAAAGCCAGTAAACACGCCCCTGAATTCAAAGTAAAACCAAGAAAACAGGACTGAGGTGAGATGAATCAATGTAGTGAGACAACCCCTTTAACTCCGAACATGTGCCATCTGTGAAGAAACTGGAGCCTGGGTGTCATTGGATCTTGCAATATCCTAGTGACCGCACACAAGCCTCCAAGGCTTGGTTCAGAAGAAGTCCTGGAAGATTCTGGAGTGGCCACCCAAGTCATCTGGATTGAACCCTCTAGAAAATCTTTGGTGAGATTTAAAGAAAGCACCAAGACAGACAACCAATTATTGAACTGGGGGCCGTTGCTCATTAGGAATGGGTTAGGATTCCTCAGGAACGCTGCCAGGAGCTGGTGTCTGGCCATGCATCACATTTGCTGTGCTCTACCAAGTACTGAAGACAAAGGTCATGAAGGGTTGACTGCAGTAGTCATTAAAAGCGGTATTTTGTGTTGAATTAGGAGACACCCATTGAGGTGTTAGGTGTGTTGAGCTCATTAGGATTGTAACTGTACGCTTTACAGTACACACAGATACATCTTCCTTCTGGGTCTACTGTACGTCTTTATCTAACCACCTATTGGGTATTTTTCTATGTCTCATTATACTATCTAGACAGCCAACTCTCACCCATGACCGCTTTTTATTCTGCAGGCTATCTCTAGTGAGGTGTGTCTCCTATAAATCAACGGTTTGGTATTTGGAGAGAAAATTAACTACACTTATCTTTTGTTGGCATCACCCAACCCTTTCACATTCCAAAAGATAAAAGTTAACCTGTTAGGCCTCGTTCACACAGCTTATTTCGCCGCGGATTTGCCGACGGATTGACGATCGTCAATCCGTCGGCAAATCCGTCCGAAATAAGTCACAGCCCATTTTCTATTGATTTCAATAGAAAATACGGCTCGTCGTTCACACGACGCGTAGTTCCGTGCCGGATTGCCGCCGCGGATTGACGACGGCAATCCGGACGGAAAAACAATGTGCATGTCAATTATTTCCGGACGGATTCACCACCTACAATGATTGTAGATGGTGAATCCGTCGGGAAATCAGTTACAAATACGTGCCACACTTAGTGGCACTTATTTGCAACTGATTTTCAACTGATTTCAGAACGTATTTACGATCAGCAATCCGATGTAAATACGTTCTGAAATAAGCCGTGTGAACGAGGCCTTAGCCATATTATGTCATCTTTTTTGCTCTGCAGGAAGCACCACCAAACTCCTCATCTTATATCTTGTATATTTATTGACTATGCATATTTTCCTAGAAAATAAACTCCCCGCTACTGGAAGTATAACACATATGAACAGATCTACACTTGTAATCGTTTTTATTAGGTGTCAAATATGATCTGAAAAAGAGCTGAAACCTTCTAGAAACATAAATCAATCAAATCCCTAACAACGCGTTTGTCGCCGAGACCGGCGCTACATCAGGAATTGCGATATAGAGAATTGCCGGGAAATATAGTAATTCAAATTCTGTAAACGATTCTCATTGGTCGGCATAAACCAGCCAATCAGAATAGGAGCGACAGTGACCCATTATAAGCTATGGAGAAGTATGGACCAATCAAATTCAAAGGCGGGACAGTTCAAAATACAGTAAAAAAGGCAGAAAAGAGCTGATTGGTTGAGCCCAGGCGGCAGATATGAATCCACCAATCATATGTAGTGCATCTATTTTCAGTGGAGCAAGAAGGGCGCAATAGAAGGGCACCCTAAAAGTTATTACTGTCTATGGGAATATTCTAGTACTGTGATTGGTTGGGGGGAAGAGGGACTCGTCCTGCTTAGCCAATCAGCGGGTGAGCTACTTATCTCATAGAGTTCTATGGGAAAAGAAATGCAGAGCGAGCGCTGGTTTGTGATTGGCTAAGTTAAAAGAGGCGCGGTTATTTGGACCAATGGGAGAGCGAGCGACGCTCTTATGGGTTTTCTAATGCAATCTGTAATAAAACTGTACATGGCCGAAATCAAATGATAATACTCCCGAAGTTGTGCCAATGTGTATATAAAATAAACAATAATATGGGGGTAACAAAAATAAACAAATAAAAATGAATTCAATGAATTAATTTTTATTTGTTTATTTTTGTTACCCCCATATTATTGTTCATTTTATATACACATCGGTACAACTTAATGAGTGTTATCATTTGATTTCTAGATGGTGGAAAGCCACCAATCCGATGTAAATACGTTCTGAAATAAGCCGTGTGAACGAGGCCTTAGCCATATTATGTCATCTTTTTTGCTCTGCAGGAAGCACCACCAAACTCCTCATCTTATATCGTGTATATTTATTGACTATGCATATTTTCCTAGAAAATAAACTCCCCGCTACTGGAAGTATAACACATATGAACAGATCTACACTTGTAATGTTGGAAACTTGAACCATAATGTCCATGTTTGGGCACAAGAACTCCATGTAGTAGGACATGAAGAGGGCCCAGGAAGCTCCATCAGCTTTCTTCCTACTGCATCATCCCACAGGGATGGGTTACCAACTGGAACATACAGTATAGGGCTTAGGGCAGGCTCAGACTGGCCCACAGGGGAGCAGGAAAAACCCACGGTGGGCCACTGGGCATAGTGAGCTACTAAGAATAGCAGGCATGGGGCTTCTTTTCATGGAGAAAGACAGAGAAAGAAAGGCAGAAAGCAAGAGTCTTGTGCAGTATGTGCAGACTGAGCCCCAAGAATCAACTCCACTGGTGGGCCCCAGATCCTCCAGTCTGATATTGGCTTAGACCCTTTAACATAATGGGTACAGACAAATTTGACCTATTATTGCATCAGTTTATTCAGTCCTCATTCTCTTTTAGGGCGACATGTATGAAGCCCGCCACGTCGGAGCGCAAGTTTTCGAGCGCTCGAACGTGAAAGCTACACCTCATGTATGTCGGCGCCGGAGATGCGCTTATACATGCGGTGTAAAGGTCGCCGCGCCTCGCCAGTGTGTGAGGCGCAGTGCGGGACTTAGGCGCAGTGCGGGACTGCGCCAAAGATTCGCCGCCCGAGGAGGTGCGCTCATACATGTGGTGTAAAGTCCACTGCGCCTCGCCAGTGTGTGAGGCGCAGTGCGGGACTTAGGCGCAGTGCGGGACTGCGCCAAAGATTCGCCACCCGAGGAGGTGCGCTCATACATGTGTTAAAGTCCACTGCGCCTCGCCAGTGTGTGAGGCGCAGTGCGGGACTTAGGCGCATTTCGGGACTGCCCCAAAGTTTCGCCACCCGAAGAGGTGCGCTCATACATGCGGTGAAAAAGTTCACAGCGCCTCGCCATGTGTGAGGCGCAGTGCGGGGACTTGGGTGCAGAAGGGTTGCGCCTAAGATTTATTCCGAATCGAGACAGGCTGGAAATGAGCGAAAAATCATTAAACATGTCCGTTCGGCATGGAGTATGAATCAAAAAAGCGTTTTTATTAGGTGTAAAACATTATAAGAAAAAGACTCAACCTTCTAAAAAAATACATAAATAAAATCACTTTCCAAAAATCAAGAACGGCGCAACATCAGGAATTTGATATTAAAAATTTGCCGGGAAATACAGTAATTCAAATTCTGTAAGCGCTTCTCATTGGTGGGTCAGAAACCGCCAATCAGAATAGGGAGTGACCCATTATAACCTATGGAGAAGTATTGACCAATCAAATTAAAAGGCGGGACATTCAAAATACAGTAAAAATGCAGAAAACAGCTGATTGGTTGAAGTAGCGGGGGCTTGGCTATCCCAGCCAATCAGAATAGGAGCGACGGGGACCCATTCTAACCTATGGAGAAGTATTGACCAATCACATGCAAAGGCTAGACAGTTCAAAATACAGTAAAAATGCAGAAAAGAGCAGATTGGTGGAGCTAGCTGGGGCTTGGCTATACCCCGGGCCAATCAAGCGCGAGCTACTTTGTCCCATTGTATATCTATGGACAGATCGGGCACTGAATCTCAGCCTGTGGCGGCATGGAGTACTAGTAAATAAATTGTTTTTATTAAGTGTAAAACCTTCTCTGTAAAAGAGCTAAAACCTTCTATAAACATACAGAAATAAAATCACTAAAAACGCGTTTGTTTCCCCCGAACCGGGGCAACATCGGGGGAAATTTGGGAATTCAAATTGCCAGGAAAAACAGTAATTTTAAATTCTGTAACGCTTCTCATTTCGGCATAAACCCCCAATCAAATAGGAGCGACATGAACCATTAAAACCCTTTGGGGAATATTGACCCCAAATCAAATTCAAAGGCGGACAGTTCAAAATAAGTAAAAATCAGAAAACACTGATTTTTTTGAAGTACGGGGGCTTGGCTACCCGGGCCCAATCAAGCGCAGCTACTTTGTCCCATTTTCTATGGCCAATCGGGCAATGAAATCTCGGGTCCAGCGCCGTGCGGGATGGATATGAAATTAAAAAAAAAACGTTTTTATTATTTCAAATTTACTAAAAAGGCTGAAACCTTCTAAAACATAAATCAATCAAATCCCGAACAACCGTTTGTCGCCAGATTGGCGCTACATAAAGGGAATTTCGATATACAGAACTGCCTGGAAATACAGTAATTCAAATTCTGTAAGCTCTTCTCATTGGTCGGCATAAACCAGCCAATCAGAATAGGAGCGACAATGTCCCATTATAAGCTATGGAGAAGTATGGGCCAAACAAATTCAAGGCGGACAGTTTTAAAATACAGTAAAAAGCAGAAAAGAGCTGATTGGTTGAGCCCAGGCGGCAGATATGAATCCACCAATCATATTAGTGCGTCATTTTGAGTGGACAAGAGGGCGCGATAGAAGGGCGCCCTAAAAGTTATTACTGTCATGGGAAATATTCTAGTACTGTGATTGGTGGGGGGGAAGAGGGGGTCGTCCTGCTTAGCCCCAAACAGCGGGGTTTAGCTAAATTATCTCATAGAGTTCTATGGGGAAAAGAAATGCAGAGCGAGCGCTGTTTGTGAATTGGCTAAGTTAAAAGAGGCGCGGTTATTTGGACCAATGGGAGAGCGACGACCTCTTATGGGTTTTCTAATTCAATCTGTAATAAAACTGTACATGGCCAAAATCAAATGATAAGACTCATTAAGTTTGTAAACCCATCTCTAATAAAAATGAACAATAATAAGGGGGTAACGAAAATAAACAAATAAAAAAGAATTCAATTAATTCATTTTTTTAAATTTTTTTATTTTCGTTACCCCCATATTATTGTTCATTTTATATACACATCGGTACAACTTACATTTGATTTCTAGATGGTGGAAAGCCACCAATTTATTAGTACTGTTTACAACAATAATTCGGATCCCTCAAACTCTGGGCCCTATAGCAGCTACTATGGCTTCTGTGGCTTTAGTTGCACCCATTTCCCTGCCTAACAGCTTGGCCGAGACTGGTCTAGGTGATGTCCCAGGTGGTAGTCATCTTATGGGGACTTTATGTGGCCTTTTACCCACAAATAGACTTGTTAAAGGGGATTTGCCAAGAAGTGCCTTATCTGCTCAGAAGCAAAAGTAAACAAAGCACGCTGAGCTGAGAGAGAGAGAGAGAGAGAGCTGGTCCAGCACAGAGCCATGTATAAGGGATCGTGTGCAATGTTCACTCAAATAATCACACTGCAACTAGTGGATTCTGTATAAAAAAGACAACACCTTTCTCCACAGCCCCTTGAAAGCTCGTTCATGTTCCCTATCATCAGATAAGAAGTGTGCTCTGCGCAAGCGTGGAGGATCCCACGTCAACATTACATTGTGGCAAAACCCCTTTAATATCTGTCAAACAGTTCTTAAAGTAATCTAAGGGGTTTGGACCCTCAACTTCTTCTGGAACAACCACAATATGTACATAATTTCTTCCTAACCTGTTCTCCAGATTGTAAGATTTTACTAATAGCTTGATTATTTCTATGTGTGTAACGCTGTGTTGGAGTAAACTGATCTCCCATCTCACTGATTCTTGTCTCTATGGCTATTGTACGCTCTAACAACATTTTGTATGTCATGAAGTAGGGATATAACAAAGGCTTAGGGGAAGAGAGCTGAACTCTCTAGCGCCCTCTGTTGGATGTAGCAATCCTTAATTCTCGTGACTCAATGAGTCTTGAAAAGGATCGACTCAAGTTATTTTTTCTCATCAGCAAACAGCTGTTTCGGAGTGTTGCTCCTCATCAGTGCAGAGCAGAGCTTACTGGCTGGCTGGATGAGAGGTGATGTGTGGCTTAGAAAAAGAGAGGTATCTCAATGGGGAGAGGCACCGTGTCAGTGTGTGAACTTTTAAATTGCCTTTTGAACCATATGCACATGTCCAGTGAGGTGTAAAAGGCTATTTAAATCCTCACACACCAACATTAAGCCTCTCCCCAATGCAATACATCACCTTGAGCCACTCATTGCCTCTCACCCAGCCAGCCAGTAAGCTCTGCTCTGCACTGATGGGGACCAAGACCACGAAACAGCTGTATGCAGGTGGACAAAATCCTTTCCAAGACTCAGTAAGTCACAAATGAATTGAGAATTGCTACATCCAATAGAGGACGCTCAAAAGTTCAGCTGTATTCCTATAAGCCTTTGTTATATGTAAATGCCCAGTAAGGTGCAAAAGGCGATATAAATCCTTACACACCGACATAGTGCCTCTACCCAATGGAGTAGGGATGTGATATCCTCCTTTATAGCTCAATGTGCATACTCATGGAGGAAAGAGCAGAATTGCATTGATTTGGTGTCTCCTCACTGCCCTCTTCGGCAGCCTTGAAGTTGCAGTTCAGGAGCCATGTTTGTTGAGTCCGAAAGTTTAGCTTATTGCACCAGTTTTGTACATGAGACCTTTCCTTCAGTCTGCAGCCTTGTTCAGTTTGGCCAACACCTGCAGTGAACCAGGGTCATCTGGAGGATCTTTGTACTCTGATCCTACAGTCTTTCTTTTGCAGCATGTCATTGATTACAGTCATTGATTACTCACCTGTAACACCTTTCCAAATAATTTAGATAAGAAGCTTGCTCTTAATTAAGGCAGTTTAATTGCCGTGCAGTACTACAAGTGAAAAAACACACCAATATTTAGCACAAGGCCCTTACAATGGTTTCCTATGTACCCATTTCATGTCATGTCGATTTTTTAAGAACTTTTTGACTGGAGTGTGGCATAAAAGATATGTAAATTAAGATTTTTCCATGAAACACAACTGTTTGTAGTCATGAAAAGTTTGTTCTTGACCTGACCTACTTCACGTTGTCTTATTTTCCAGCTCGATTGTCTTTAAATTATCAGTACGCCCAAGATTCCAAAATGGGATTTGTTATCAATGCGATATACGCCATGGCCTATGGCCTCCACAATATGCAGGTGTCCCTGTGTCCTGGATACAACGGCCTCTGTGATGCTATGAAGCCAATAGATGGACAGAAGCTGCTGGACTGTATCATGAAAGCGAATTTCACAGGTGTAGCTGGAGACATGATCGTGTTTGATGAGAATGGGGACTCACCAGGAAGGTACGAAGTATCTATTAGATTCATGATCACCTAGTACATTATACTCTTAAAGGGTCTTATCTCACTACAAGGATTGCTGCTTTTTATGTTAAAGATCTTGCAAAAACAAGTCACTTTGCAATACGTGTCCTTCAACAGTGTCCTACCTATTTCTACATATCCCCTCTTGTATGGGCTGCATCAGCTCCTCAGGTCGCTATAGCTACAGACCTGTTCTCTCTATCATGATAGGCTGCTAGCACTGGTTGCTATAGCTACAGACCTGGCTTCTACTGCAGCCTAGTGGAAGCCAGTAAACACGCCCCTGAATTCAAAATGAAACCAAGAAAACAAGACTGAGGTAAGATGAATCCATGCAATGAGACAACCCCTTTAAGGTCCGTCCACGCGGCAAGGTTTTTGGTCGGATTTTCAGATGGTTTTCGTATTTCAAAACTGACATGCAACCATCCCCATAGACTTTAATAGTGAATCCGTTCGGTGGTCTACACTGAACAGATTTTCAGCCACCGACATTCCAAAAAAACTTTGGGCCACATATATGAAACGTTTTAGGTCCAAATCTCACTTTTTTGCCCATTTAACCTATGGGCAAAAAAGTGAGTTTAGACCTAAACCATTTTCATACACGTGGCCCTTTGAATATGCATAATATTCCGCCCGGTTTTTAGGCAGAGGATGTGCAATTCAATGGTAATGGGGGACAGGCGAATCCGCAAACAATGTACAGAACCGTCCCCTCAAAATCATCCAAAAGATGACAAAATATCATCCGGATTCTAAAACAGAATTCGACTAGTATTTTGTCACTGCCGTGTGGACGCGCCCTTAGAGGCGTTGTCCCATCTTGCCAAGAAAGGTCTCCAGTCGGCTTGTCACGAGTTACAAGCCATATGCATAGAAAGGGTTGATAGTTGCTTTGGTGCAGTTCCCATTCATTTCTATGGGATTTCCGCATATAGGCAAGCACTCTCGCGCTGCTATATTCGGAAATACCATATAAATAAATGGAATGAACTATGAAAGTGTGGTCATCTCCCCATTCCCTGCAGACGACTTATAGCTCTCCACAAGCCGGCCACGGACACTATTTAGTGAGGTGGGACAATTTTCCTTTCCTTCCACGGGTTTGAACGCTATTTCACTTTCTCACACTTTTTATCCTAATTTTTTTCATCTTTTTTCCATGTGTTTTGCTTTATTACTATGTAATTTTTTTACATATGATTTGAATAAAAAATATTGAGGAGAAACGGAAAAAATAACTAAAAAAGTGTGTTTTCTGTTTTTTTTATTTATGCCGCCAAACTGCATTTTGTAATTGTGTGAGATTTCCATCGCAGACAATTATTTATGGGCAATAGAAAGTTTTAGGGTTTTCAGGGGTGGGGGCCAAGTTGTGCAGGTCAGGTTTCAATTATTCAGCTATTACTTGAACATTATATCCTGGTATTAATAAGATGACGCTGTTGGATGCTGCTGGTTTTATCTGGTCACCTTATCAGGACACTGTATGAGGTATTATTAGGACACTGTATGGCAGTATTATTTATTCTTGCTCTTACAATATATTACAGCTGTAAAACTCTTTAAGGTTTCTTCTGTTTTATTTGCGACCTCATGCCACTCAATGGGCACATTTATTATGGCAATTGTGCTAGAATTCTGGTGCAATTGGTGCCAAAATACTGCCCTACACGCGTTATACCACATTTATTATTATTATTTAGTTTCTAGACACTTCTGTGTTCTGTGTCTTTGTTAGAGGGACGTGACTTTGTGCAAAAAAAAGGCAAATTTTGATGCAATAAGTGGGATAAAGGAAGCCAAAGGTGTAAAGTTAGACTAGACAGTTTAAATAAGCTCCAGATTTATTAACACATTGTGGTGCATTGTAAGATTCTCTAGTCTAAGTTTACACCATCTAAGTATTAGACAGTATTAATAAAAAAATTACAAAAAATTTGTACCCATGTTTATTACAGTAATGATTGAAAGTGAAGGGTCACACATGATGCTGCACCCTACAATGGAAACTCAGGGAACAGCAAAGATAGTCAAAAGAGTCACCTACTTTGCACACCGGTCTGATTAGTGCTCCCTACAACCTCTGCCCTGTGGGGGAGAGGGCCACTGGGGTCTACAGTACTGAAGATTTTTATACAAATCTGATCCTAATACATTTTATTATTACTGTAGTGGAGGATGCAACACTGAAAGGGGG